>CAJUYG010000730.1:0-24789 GCA_910591675.1 Galerucella calmariensis | reverse complement strand
ATGGTTGTGAACTTCGCTAACAGCCGAAAAAGAAGATTCCTGTAATTTTACAGTTTTTGGCGGCATATTCAAAATTACTGTAATTTCACTTTTATTGCAAAATGACATTTATGGTCCATTTTTTGATATTTCATCTAAAGTTACTCAAAATAAGATTGATATTACAATAATAACAATCAAATAGTCAAGTAAAATTAAATGAAATGTCGAAAGATGGACCATATAGTGCCTGAAGTGGGAAAAATAAAGCAATAATCATCAAGTATATATATATTTTATTGAATAAAAAAAGTATACAATAAATGGAACGTTTTTTCAAATATTTCAATGACAAACATGTTAGTAGTTCAACAACAATGCTGGGAAGTTTAAAGCTGTATTGAAGAATAACTACTTCTGTCACTTTTCATTCAATCAAACATGTTTTTTATAAAGATAGAGCTTACCGGGTTTCACAAAACATATTCTCCATATTGTCTCTCAAAATAAAAGTCCCACTATAAACAATAAAAACCAACTACGAATACTCAACACACACACAAATGAGCAAAACAGTTTTTGAAAACAAAAACCTGAAAAACTCACGATACACGTCAGGCAGTTGTCAGATTAGGATCATAGATAATACGTTAGGATGTCAGCGCTGATATATGTGGAAGAATCTGCAACTACCACTAACGGCGTTACAGTTCTCACTAAATTAAAAATTTCAGTACTGACGATACTCCCTATGTGGCAGCACCCTCGCGCCTCCAGAGATCCCCTACCCTGGTTCTATCCATCAAAATAAAGCGGTGGTGGAAGTTCAATTGTTTTTTTTAAACAAACAAACCAAGATTTCTCCCGTTCCGTTTGACCGATTTTAACAAATTTGGGCTCATATGGAAGAGCATAATTTACACTACAAAACGCTGACTTGGTTTTGACTTTTTTTCGACTTCAGTCTTCGCCTCTAGAAGGCATTAACTGAAATGGTAGCAAATTTTTGAGTTTTCTTAAAAAACTACAAATAATGTAATGGTATATTCATTTTTAAATATTTTGAAAGAGGATACATTTTTTTAAATTTTATTGAAAAAAATTAATCATCTACCATTTTTTTAACCGTTGATATTGAACAAAATAGGATTTTATTAGGTACATTAAAAAATGACACGCCACTGCTTTTTATCAAAATAAAAATCATTTTCGTAATCACTTATTCGTTGCTAACAAAAAAAACCTTCTCGACTTTTTTTCGTTAGACAAACGGTTTTGGATTGAAAAAATAACATAGGTTTACATGTTTTGAGATATGGGCGTCCCATGTAAATTTATTTGATTTTTTTGCCTTGATAACATATTTGAATGTCAGACATGTGAAAATAAATAAGCTTCATTAATTTTTTGTGGAGCTTTAAAGCGCCTGACAAAAGTCCATGGAAAGTGCCTGACAATTATGATACTACTCCAGAATATTATTCTACAAAACATATGTAAAAATCAGACATACAAATTTGTAAGTAACTTTTACTTTTAGTTACCTTTCCCACCCTATACCGCCTAGGTGTCCTTAGGCTAAATCTACAAAAACACAGAAATTCAAAGCACACGATATGCTACTGAGAACCTAACATTCCATCTATTTGAAAATAAGCTAGGTCTTATCGCTCTGGGATTTTGGACCAATTGAACTTAGTTCAAATAATATAATGAAGGTTTAAACAAATTAAGTAAATTGTTTTATTTCATCGTTTAGTATGGATGGATCTCCATCAAGTAAAAGCCTCATCCATCCATAAAATCTTCTATGAATATTTTTGTTGTAGTTAGGAATTTTTTCTTAAAATGATAATATTCATAAGATAATATTTTCCATTCACCAACAGATATTCAACAACGTAGAAACCACTTTCCCGGAGGAATATTGGAAAGTTGCATAGGGGTGATGGTGAAAAAGAATATTAAATTGAACTGAAATAGAAGTGAGGACGGATATACTCAGGTGGATCGGTGGGAAAATATAACGCAAAGAAAACGCGTGTTCCATATATTTATATTACGTATTTTTTTTCGTTTTATTTATTCAATATTACGTTATTTCCCTAAGCGGTAATTTCAATCAGGAGCAGAACGGAAATATGTATTTACAAACATGATTTTGCAAATATATCTTAAACCCAATATATGGTGAGTTAAGTCTCAAGTACATTTAAATGGATCACCCTGTATCCCTGTATCAATTTTTGTTATATTTTTATTTTTCTATGCGTAATATCATTTAGGTAAGTAATAGTTTACTAGACCTTTTGATGCTTTTTGGAAATTATTTTTCACCAGGTTTTAATAAAATGAAGGTGAATCATCATCAGTAGTATAGAAATCACAGAAATCACAGAAATCCATGAAAACGACTCCGACTGCGGCCCTGGAGGTAATAGTGAACCTACCTCCACTGCATATCCTCATTCAAGGAAATGTAAGATCTGTTAGTCACAGATTCTTACAGGGACCTTCTCCGATGAACCAAAGACACGGTAAGGTCTACAAAGAGCTATATGAAGAGATAAAGGCAGATCTAATACTGGTAATGCCAACGGATCAGATTGCCCCACAATATAGTTTTGGAAACGACTATACAGTTTACATTCCAAAGAGAAAGGACTGGGAAGCAGGGCCTCCTATAACAGCGAATCTCAACTGGTACAGTGATGGCTCGAAAACAGACTCCGGAGTAGGAGCCGGAATATATGAGGTGCAAGAAAAGATTATATACGATCTCTCTAAGCCTAGGAAAACATGCTACTGTCTTTCAGGCAGAGGTAATGTGTGCAATGCTGTGCAGAAGAGTTGATGAGAGGAGGTGGATAACCAAAGAATCGTCATCTACTCCGACAGCCAAGGAGCACTCGAGCACTCGATACGATCATAAAGGATAACATCAAATCTGGTGTGGGAGTGTCGGAAGGCCCTGAACAGACTGGGCAGTCATAATAGAGTGACCTGAATTGGCCAAGCAGGGAGCAGCGGAGGTCATGATAGTCTAAGTAAGTCTAAGTAAAGAGAGCATCCACAAATGGATAAACAACCCCCAGGACAAAAACACGCAGAATTATTCCTTCCAAGCCCTTCGACAAAACTGTCACACGACCTACTATGTCAAAGTCAAGAATCGACGACGATGATGGTGGGAATGCTGACCGGATATTGTAGGCTGAGGAAACATATGCACACAATTGGCCTAGGAGATGACAGCCTATGCAGGTTCTGCCAGGAAGAAGACAGACGAAACCGCGGAGCACATACTCTGTGAGTGCGAAGGCCTAGCAAGGGTGCGGTTTCACTTACTCGGAGAAGAAAAACTGAGGGCATAGAGCTACGCAAAGGAGGCGGTATCCAAGCTATTAAGTCTAATAAAAAGAATAAAGCTAGATAATGCGCTCTAAATATGGGGAGGACCACAATAGATCTGCAAAGGTCGCAGTGGGATAGGACAAAGGGCCACTCCAATTCTAATCTAATCTAATAGAAAAGATTCATTCTATTCCCAATAATAACATAGCGACAGGAGAAGGTTAATACGAAGCAAATAATCCTGTACCTGATTGATTAAATTTCAGCAAATTTATTTGTGTTTTTAAATTTACATAATCATAAAAATTTTGTATAACAGACTATACAACCTCATATTTTCGTAATACTGAAGTGGAAATGATTTCAGTTTCAAAGTAAAACATATGTAGTGATGAGCAAAATCAGTCTTGGTCTTTCGATTTTGCAATACCAAGACCTGGACCAAAATCATACATACACTAGCAAGACCAAGACCAAGACCAAGACCGAATAAACAAAAACGAGACCAAAACCAACACCATAGCACAGATTATAAAGAAAACAGATACGAAAGCTTGACAGAGAACAGTAAAAAAGAGAGAGAGAGAGAGATGGGTGGACATTCCCATTTAAATGCCCATCGTCTTCTGTCGACTCTGTTCGGGCTGCTTCGCGAAATTTGTCAACAGGGTTGTCAATTTGCATAATATTTCCTTCAATCTACGATCATAGGTCAGATATTTCATAAGCATTTTTTAAGTGTGATAGTTATACAGATACAAATATTCGATAATTACTTGTTTTAAATCAATTCTATTGACATTAAAAGAACTATATAATTAAAAAGATTATAATGTATGAAAATCATACCATAAATATATACTTTTTTCACGAACCACATCTTTGGCAACCATGCACAATAACGGTGACGGCTAACCTAACCTAACATAATCAAAACGTCAAAACATGCTCAGTCACTTGTAATCTGTGCTCAAAATTCATAACGCCATTTTTGTTTGAAGGTGTTCAACCGGCGATATTAATTGTGTTATTTGACTAATCGATTGTGAGTTGTGGTAATACTAACTATGAAAATATAGTGGTATAAATTATTATTTTTATAAAATGGATAAACATCACGGCGGAGTGTATTGTTCATACAAAGACTGTTCAAATAAATTTTATTCGGAAAGAAAAATGAAGTTCTTCCGATTTCCAAGGGATGAGAGTATTTAATTTAATATCCCAGCCTATGATAAAAGAAATTTTAAAGTTTTTGATATTAACTTTGGTGCTACAAATTATTATCAAAATTTGCATGGTTTTATATTGATAATTAATAAATTAAGAATTATTTGTACTTTGGAATTTGGTTGATTTTTGTAATTATTTATGTTTCCTGAAAATGTATTTATTAATTAATCTCCCAAGTGTAATGACTATTGATAACAAATCATAGGAATGTACATATATAGGTATTTAATAAATACATAAATATATTCGATTATGATCATTGTTTTAATTCATGGCGCAGTTTTAAAGATTAAGTGGAAACTTCCAAAAAAAACTAGATCCGGCACTAGAAATTGTTATTCTCCCCGAGTCAACAGTGCAATTTGGCCCATACTTCCCATACTCCATCATACTTATATACATACTTCCCTAGGTCGAATATCCTTTTACGTGTCTATTTACTATTCGACAACTATAAAACAATGAAAACTGCATTGTTTTTAAAATAGACATAATTACATTGAATTAATTATATGAGAATATTCGTCTTAACTTCAATATCATGTTGTTCATTATTTATAATTTATAGCTATTAAAGGAGTCGAAAGTTTTCCGAAACGACGTGACCCACTATTTGAGCATGACCGAGTACGCAAGACAAATACTACAAGAATTTGAGCAAAAAATATTAGCTTTGACTCATGGAATACCCTGTAACATTGTAACTTATTTCGAAATATGAAGCTTGACGATATTTACTTTACAGCTTTTATAATTAACTTTTTTTTGTATCCTTTATCATAACAGACCTACTGAGCTTTATCACACTAATCAATCACCCTTCATATTGTTACGCGAGCTGCTGCATTAATGTGCTCAATTAGTGCCCCCAGTGAAATTCCCATATGAGACGACTATGGCTCCTCCGCCGTATTTTCAAGAATGATCTAGATCACGTAACATCTAGAAAAACCCGGCGCATCCACCAAAACTTCGAGTTCGAGATGTTACTAGAAAAACATACGTGAGAATATAAATAGGCGACGAGCATCGCAGCGGAGTCAGTTAGTCAGTTAGTGTTGATACTGAAAGAAAGTAATCGCGCCTCGATAAAGTGACTCTCATATAAATTATAGTTAGTGTGTGTTTAGTGTATTATATAAATTAGTAAATAAGGACTGTATTTCAATATAAATCTGTACATATAAATTAATTGTAAATATAAATTAGAATAAACGTTACAATATGAAACTACTACAAATATAATTATTCACCTTTCCCTTCAACCCTTTGAGAGTGATAAGTACTCATTAAAAAATATTGAATAAAAAGGAGTAGCGTGTGATAGTTCGTGTAACAGGGTTTTCAATTTGTGGACATGGATAAATAGGAAAAGTTAATTTTTAATTGCTTTATTTTTATAATAACTGATGATACCATAGGAAGAAATGACATTTGAAGTAATTAACAATATTCACATTGATTATAGTCTAAATAAAATGCTCAAACCATTCACCGAGCATTTTTTTACTTAAACATAGTCAGTGGCTAAATTATTCGAGTCTGCAACATCTCATTGACTAATTTCCTGCCTTAATTCGGTGTTTTCAATAACCATTATTGGTTGGTATACTCTTTTAGATTTTTGATATAATATATGACCTCTCAAAAAATAATCTAATTGATACTTAGAATAATTAGTGTGATCCATACTCATCCAAAGCAGATATTGTATACTCCAATACCGACCCAGCACTGTAGTGGAACGCGTTTGATGCGATAATTACAGTCAATCAGTGTCGAACATGGTTAGTACTTGGATGGGTGACCATGCCAGGGAAAACCATCGTATGATACGAGGTATAATGTAGATATGCCGTCTTTCGGAGGAGACGTAAAACCGAGGTCCCAAAGTCCATGGATGTTGGGCTCGTTAAAGAACGCTACCACTGGCTGGAACACTAGTGGGTTCGTCAAAATTTCAGTCGCAGAAATAGACCGGCGTTAAATAATATTAAAAAAAATACCGATAATTTTGACCGTTTCACGTTGCCTAATCGAAAAAAAGAATATTTTTGGGAAACATCGGATTTACATGGCATTTATTTGCTACCACATCAAAAAATTACAATCGATAATCAGGATCATTGCCACTCAGTTTCTGAACCAGATGAGTTTTATAAGGATGGTATCTGTTTTCAATTTCAAAATAAAAAAATATAAAAAAGACTGTGGCGCAGTATTTCAAAATAGTCAAGAATTACATAAATACGTCTTAAATGTCTCAAAAAAATTATTTGTTGATATAAACATGGGAAGACTAACATGGATCTGTTCCATAAATGGAAATAGACAATGCGACTTGTCATTTTGAAAAACGAAGCTTTTTCATACTATATATGATGGGAGAAACATCAAATTTGGGAGAGGCTGTATAAAAAGGATATTTTTTTCGGAAAAAATTACCTGAAAAATGAACTGAAAACTTCTGTCTATATTTTAGGACTTACGCCTTATCACTTTTAACTGAACTCAATACAAATGGTGTGGAATGAAGTGGAACGGTACTTAAGTTCCAAATCACCAAAATACGTCAAAACATTGATTTCTGACGGTTAAGAAAAAGTACAGAGCAATGGGTGAATGTTGCGTCAACGATGTAATGAAAATCAGGAAGAATTTTTGGAAAGCACATCATGCAAGATAAGCCATTTAAGGTGAACATTGGAATTAACTGGAAACTGTAGCTTTGATCACTCTAGTTGAATATATGAATATTAAGTTAATATTAAGTTAATATATTTCAATAGCTGTAATAAACCGACAAATTACACCAATAATTATAATAAAAGTATTGTTATTTCATTCACGAATATTCTAAAACTTTTCAATATACAGGGTGCGGATTTAGTGCGACGAAGTCCAATTACTCATATGATAGATACAAAAAAACTTCATTAACAAAAATAGGAGGCAGCACATCAAAATTCGTTGAAAGTATACAGGGTCTTCCATAACACTGTGCTCATCAAACATATGTTTCTTAAATGAAAAACCCCATATTTTCTTGCATATTTGGAATCAGCTTGACCTCCCCATTACAATAATATAGGGTTGTGATGTGTTCTACGACGGCGTATTTAAGAAGTTATAACTAATTTTTCATAAAAATCGTGACAAATACCAAAAGATGATGATCAAATATCTCAAGAACTAATAATTTTAGGTACAGGAAATGCTCCATGAAAAACGAAGTATGTTGGTAGTACTTTTCGATACTCACATAAAATACAGGGTGAGAAATTTGAAAAAAAAAACCGAGAAAATAATGTATTCGTATTTTTATTCACCCTGTATCAGATTCAATGAATATCAACGGAATGAATGATTTTCTAGAGCTTTCACTACTATTCGAATGCTTTGGCCGCAACAGATTTTCATTCTTGAATTTCTCCTACATTGTACAGGATATTGAACTTGTTAAGAGTTTTATGAAAAATTGGTAATAGCTTATTCAATACCCCGTAGAACACATCATAACCCTATATTATTGTTATGGGGAGGTCAAGCTGATTCCAAATATGCAATAAAATATAGAGTGTCCCATTCGAAAAAACATGTTTGAAGCAGTACAAGTTTATGAAAGACCCTGTATACTTTTTACTAATTTAAGAACGTGAAGCTTATAGCTGCCTCCTATTTTTGTAGATAAAGTTTTTCCGTTTCTCTCATGACTAGTGAGTAATTGTTTTCCTTGCACTAATGCCGCACCCTGTATTAATCTACTCCCTGTCTCTCTTACAAAAGTAGCAAAGCTTATAATGACAGTAAGATTGGCAACGCTGTTATCCTATAACCATAAGCTGCAATCTGAAAATGAGCTCCACCATAGGAATAATAAAATCTTATCGGTGATTAACCCAACAATCTGTTCGGTTTTATGGAAAAGCATAGTTTGTTTGCCCCAAAACTTTTTTCTGTGTACATCCGTCGAAGGGGTTGGTCGGAGTTGGTTTCGTAACTTTTTCGGTCCCCTTTGCTGACGGCTCGTTGAAGGTAGTAACTTTTTGACGATAAAACTTTTTCACGACTTAATTTTGATTCGATAAAATATATAACTCTTATAAAAGTAGTTCTACCGGCTCATTTATGTTGTTTGTCGGGTGTATCGGAAGATTTATTAGCATCGAATGTTTTTTTCTTCTATCGACTGTGCTTTTCGTAATCTCCAAAGTGATTTTTCTTGGGAAGTAAAATTTTATATTTTTATACTAAAAATATTCACTTCCTACAGATACGGGTAATTGGGTATTTATTAAAGTTTTCGAAAGCAGGTTAAGTTCAAAACTTTGTGACTTCAACAAATACCTTCAAAAATCCAAATCTTTGTTCACGCAAAATTTGCATACATTATAATCAGAGATTGAGGGTACTTCTGGGGGAATCACAACTAGATGATAACAGATCATACCGTTGGAGAAATATAGAAGGATTAGGACAATCAAAAATGATTCTGAGGAGCTACAAAGGTAAAAACAAAAAATACAGGGCACTAGCACCTGGATGGGAATATCAAAAGGCTTTTTTTGGAGCTGTCCCTTTGCCGGCACCATTTCAGCCTCCTGGGCTTATTGTGGATACTTCTAGTGTTCTGACTACAGCTTATTCAGCCAATCCGTTCCCTGTATTAGCTCATCCAGGTTCTTTGCTGGTTGGTTGTAGACGTTTACTGGAGTCATTCGGGATCTACCATACAGTTTCTACCTCCTGTGGCCCAGCGACTCACAGTTGCATAGTACATGCAGAGCTGTTTCGGTATCCTTTTTGCATCTTCTGCATGTAAGGTCTCCGTTATACAGCCCTATTTGTTCAGGTGCTCCTTTGTGGGAAAGTTTCCCTTAAGTAGCCCCGTTATGGTGCGTAGTTTGTTCCTGCTCATTGAGAGCAGTTCTTTGCCTTCTTTTTCTGATGGTTCTTTTATGAATCCCTTCCCATGTATTTGCCTGTGCGTATTCTTCCAGTGTTTATTGTGTTGTTCTTTCACCCACCCTTTTAACCATTACCTAGTTGAGCATCTGGGAATACCCACAGCTGGTTCGGGTCCGTTCATCAGGAATGACGATCCTGCTCTTGTGAGTTCGTCAGCTTTTTATTGATCAAAATGCCCAAACTGGTGCAAAAGGAGAAATCAGTAGCACAACCAGGATCATGATTGTATCCCTATTCTGGCTTAGTAGATACTCCATGAATGTTGGCGAGGGTTTTTTGATTAACTTCTTAGCCTGCCTCACTATTGGCGCCTTGGTTCACCATTATGGATACTTCTTTTTTGTCCAAGCACTCCTCTTTGTTTGAAAAATAAGGTATAGATGAGCCCATGTTTCGAATGAGTTTGGAAGGCAGTGGAGAACACAATTACTGACTGAATATCCTCATCCCAAAAAGGTAATCTTGGAGTTGTGAGGCTAACTATGGGACTGGGGCTGTTAAAGACGTACCCAAAATAATATTTCTCCAGCCGCTGTAGTTTGTATTGATGAAATCATTAGGAGTGGATATACCGAACAAAATAAGGAAATATTCACCTAAAGGTGAGAAATTGTTGAGGGTCCCTCAATAGGTTGTCAAAAAACAACACAGTGTCCAGTTTGGGTGCCAGGACATTGAGGAGATTGGAGGTTATGAATTGGCCATCCAGTTAACTGAAGAAGAAAAAGGCTCTGAAGAAGACAGAATGTCATCTTTATACAAAGAATTCGCTGAACAAGATAGACAAGAAACTTTCAACCAGGCTATTGGAACTGGGTGAGATACATTACCAACAGTTACCAACCTGGTTACTGGACACTGTTCCCTGAGGAAACATCTACACATGGTGGGAAAAGTCAGTTATCTCATTTGATGAAAATGTAAACTGAGATACATAATCTCTCCTACTTACGAGGAAATAAGAACTATTTAAAATCCTCACAGTTGAACAAGTGGTACAATACATTAGTAGTTGCCAGTGAAAAAACTATCTCTTAAAATCCTTTAAACTCATCCATGACAAGTGCATCACATATTTTTCGTGCTTTTCAAACTATTACTAACTGTTATGTTCGCATTTGACTAAAACTGTTTGCAGTATTTGGTTTGGAAATTGGTCAGGATAATGAATAAATGACAACATAACCATCAGCCGGATTTGAAACAATTGAAAATATCGACAATTGGCGTTTGTACCCAATAAACAATGGAAAAAAAACTGCCAGCTAATTGTAGATATAAACATATTTAACAAAAAGTTAAATCGAGGAGTGGTAGGAGGACACAAAGTCAAAATAAATGTATAATAAAGTTATTCTACTAGATGTAATTTATTGCCTTTCAAAACACTTATTTATAAATCTAATGGGTCATTCGGTTTTTTAACATTGAATCATCGAACTTTTAATAGAATAGTGAGATAACTGCAGCAAATCAAATTTTTATGTGGAATAATGTCACAATGATTACTTTTCAAATTAACGATAGATGACATATGTAACGTTACCAAATTGGAGCTTATATTGCATGAAATAAGGACGTGAGTATCGTTTTAACATTTTTCTATTAAAATAATAGTATTTCTTGTACCTACATTGTATAAGGTTCTTCTAAGGTTATGTTTGTACTTACTGTTGGACATTTTTCTGTTAAAATGATATGATTTCTTGGGATATCAATTGTACATTGTGCCGCTTTGAGTTGAACTAAATGAGGTTGTGATGTTTCAAATTTAGAAGTGAAATTACAGTTATGTTATTTTCTGTTATGGGGAAGAGTAGTACATTGAGATTTTTATACCCAATGTTCATATTTTTCCAATTTCAGATAATGTCTGCGCGTTCTAGAAAGATTTTAGAAATTTCCCGCGCCACTGCAAAAGCCAGTTCACTTCCAATGGATTTCGAAAGTTTGGTTCAGGTTCAAAATTAGTCTCCTAGCGAATGGGAACTCGAACTACCCAATCAGAATCACAATTCTCGGTTTTTATCACGATATTATAGCCTATTCCATGACATTTAGAGAAAAAAAAATTTCATATGAAATTTGTTCTAGAATGGGGTATCTACAAATACTTTGAGAAACATTTTTTTTCTAAATTTTTCAATGAGGTTATTATTATCGATTTTCCACATAAACCTCTACTAAAAAGTCTTTTTTTCACCAAATTCCTCTAATTAACATTGATAAATCAAAAAATTGAATTGTATAACATAGCGTACTTCAAATAATATGGCTCAATCTTCAAACGTTATTTGAAACTTTTTTTTGTATCTGGATTTTTCACATACGATTTTCCACGTGAACTTTCATTTTTTTGACCCCACTTTATTTTCATTATTGTTTCAATAATAGCCTCTATTTTGAATGTATTTGTAAAATATTTTTTTTATTTTATTATTATTATTGTTGTTACTATGCTACGGTGCATATAAACCGCTTTCTCACCTGCTTTTTCACCTTAATTTGTGCTCCCTTTTGTTTCTTACCTGAGCCATAGATGTGTTCTTTTGTATCGCGATAACTTCTAAACATCATGAAGTTCACGAATTCTTAGACAATATCACGAACACTTTAAAAAGTTATGGAAGGTTTGATGAAAGACGTCTGATTCAAGTATTTATTGTAAATAAATGTATAAATAAATAAATAAATAAATAAATAAATAAATAAATAATTTTTTTTTTATTACAACGTGCTTTATTATTTATATATTTATTCATTTTATTAACGTGCTCGGCTACTAAGACCACTCGCACAGGTACAGTAAAGTATACAATAAATATATTATATTTTGTAGTATAGCTGGACATCTTTCAGGAACTGGAGAACGGTAAGGACATTATCTGGATCCGAGTATCTCTGGAATACTTCCTTTGAGGTTGAGCTGTTGTCTTCTAGCTGTGTACTGTTTGCATTCTAAAATGATGTGTTCAACGGTGTAGAAGCAGTTACAGGTTGAACAGAATGGTCGATTCTTGGATGACATAAGGTAGCCATGAGTGAATCTAGTGTGACCGATTCTAAGTCTTCTTAGTACCGCTAGGTCTTGTTTACTATTTAAGAAATTTTATATTTATGAAAAAACTATAATATAGTAGTTTCGGAAGTAGATGCTTCAAAAGTTTAGTGGTAAAGTTTCATTAAATTATTTCAATTTCGAAAAAGATATAATTGAATGAAGTGTAAAAAAAACAAGTAAAATTAAGCATGCGAAAAAAAAGATTCTTAAGCAGCATTTGTTTGAAATTCTTAATATTGATGGCTTTGCTTTTATAATAATAATGTTTTATGCTCATTTGCAATGCTAAATCCAAAAGGAATTTTCGCTGGGATAAGTAGGTATTAATTAAACAGTGATTATAATTGTTTATTGACTTTTTAACTCCATTTTTTTATAAATAAACTAATTTTACAGTTAGAAACTCTACTTTTTCAAATTTAAGAAAATTTCCATCTAAAAGTTGAGATCTATAATTTACATAAAATTATTTATTTTTTCGGAATGGTATAAGTCCAAAATTATTAAGTTTTAAGACAAACTTTATAGATGAATGCATCAGCCACAAATTTTGATTTGGAAGTTTTTTTGGATATTTATTATTTAAACAACTAGAACGAAAAATCAAAAACAAAAATTTTCACTCGACGATTTTCCGGAAAATCGCATGCCCAACATCGTAAAGTTCTTCTCATGCTGTACACAACCCTTTTCAATACTCGATTTGGAATTTTCAGGTTTTTTGTGTTATTTGGGAGGTTTTATGTGTACTTTGACCAGAGACTATTAATATTATTTTGAATGTAAAAAATAAAAAAAGAAGAAACTTAAAATAGCCCTCATTTTTTCACTAGTGTCAACCCACATAAAATTACTACTATGGATAGCTACTTTGATAACTCTACACCTAAGAAGGCAGAATTTGTTTCGACCTGACCTCATTTAGCTAAATGCCGATTTCAAATTTTCAATCCGCGTTTTCTCATACTTTGAAATTTCACAATAATTTCGTTATTGGAACCTTTGGAACTTTAGTTCTTTACGTCAGGTTATGTTTGAGAGCCGGGGGTCGCGACGCAAAAAAACTGACCGTTACGTTACGTTATGTTACGTTGCTTCTTTATGTGCCTTGCTTGCGTGCGTGTGCTCTCTCCTGAGTCTCTCTCCCGTTTACGAAGCAGCGATTCATATGCTTCGGCCGGGAATCGAACCCGGGCCGCCCGCGTGGAAGGCGAGCATTCTACCACTGAACAACCGATGCTATATCAAAAAATTCTATGAAAAGCTGGTATTCGCAGTGCTGGTAATTTACTTGAATTTGTTCGGATAAATTTTTACTATTATTTCCATAATTTTTTTGCGCGATTTCAGACTTGGATACTGTGTCCTAGATACTGTATGCGAGATACAGAATTTAGGCCGGATACAGTCGAGATACTTTTGTTAGAATATACTTTTTTAAATAAATTTTATCAGTACAATATCAGTGCTGTACGGTGCTTTTTATGAAATGGACATTGAAGAGTGCGCTATGATGTGGTATATTATATGCAAAAAGAAAAAAATTAAAAGGAGACGAACTATGTGGGTTCATCCTATAATAGGATTAAGGGAAACTAAAGGTATTCACAACCTTTTTCACCAAGGAGACTATTGTAAAAATTAGTAAGCTTTCGACAAATAATCGTCTTTCTTCGGGAATTTTTAATAATATAATAATTTTATTTATTTAGCTGTATAATTACTTTCATAAATATACCTACCATATTCATTTTGTTGGATAATTGTCATCTCTTCAAAATTAGCATTCATCTGTTTGGCAATTTCCACCCAACATTTTTGTTTCATATTTCTGTCGAAATAATTTTCATCGCTTGTATCCCATATACATGAATTCGATTCTACCAAACTTATAAACTTCTCATTATCAAAAACTTTATTATCCATAATGAAATCGGAAAACCGTTCTGTTCCACTTCAATTCTACTAATAAATATTAAAAATATTGTACACCTATTGAATCGCAAAAGTATGCAAGTCTGAACAGGTCCATAAGCCACAATGTTAATTCGGTATCCCGGATTCGGAAAATGTCGCCGGCGGCTGAATAAGCGCGATTCAGAAATTTAGTATCGCGATACAGTATGCCGTGGTGAATGCAGTGTGAAAGCGTACATATAAACGCATGTATTTTCTGTATCTGGGATACGCGTATCTCGGATACAGTATCCAAGTCTGAAAGGGCTCTTAATTTACAGCATCGGTTGTCAGGACGGTAGGTTGTGTTTACTGGTTTCTGAGTTTAACAAGTCGGTAAGTGGTTAACTTACCGTTCAGACGTCGAAAAGTGATAAATAGCGAAAACAATTCCAACAAAATGCAAAATATATTTTAAACTGATCGAGAAGTATAAATGTCACTTTTGACATTTCGTTCATTTCGAAGAAATCTAAATTATTTTATTTGGAATTTATTTCAATACGATCGCGCAAAAAATGGTATAAGCATCTCGAACGTTAAGGGTAATCACAACGTTTGCATCTAGATTCCTCTCGTAAAATTGGACAAAATGATATGAGAATTAAGGCTATTAGCACATTCACTTTTCGAAATACAGAGTGTTGAAATTTTGAAAACTTGAATGTTTCAATTCGATAACTTTAAAATGGATGGATAAATTGATTTGACATTTGGCACGTTGTTTTCAAATGTAAAAGGGCAATATTTTGATAGAAATAGTAGCTTGTGCAACTAGTGTGGATATGATGACCATATCGCACGAGGACGAAGTTTGAGCACGACGCCGTAGGCGGAGTGATCAATCGTTCAAGTGCGATATGGACCATCCACACGAGTCGAACAGCATATTTTTTCTACGACCCACTTAAGAAAAAATCTAGAAAATAAAAATTTCTATAAACTGTAATATAATTTCAAATTAAAAATTTAACAATTCAATTTTATGTTTCCACTAATTTTATTGTGGTAAACGTACAGTTCTTGAATGTCCAATTCGTATAATGCTACGGTTTCCCTTTTCAAATATACGATCCTGTTATAAGTAGATGTTGCCGGTCGGACTCCCTCATGAAGGGTACCGTACCAATATCTGAATATTGTGTGCTAAATATTTCAAACGTCTACCTGTTGTGTTATTAATATCGAGCAGAATGATTATTTAAAAATGAAATTGACAATAAAAAAAAACTTCTTCATGGGGAATCGAACCCGGGTCTACCGCGTGAGAGTCTGGTTTGCTTACTACTCGACCACCGAGGAATATGCAAATTGTTTATCTATAACATCGGATGTATTACATAATTTTTGCTTAAAGGAACTTAAGTTCCTACCGTGTGTCCCGCGACACGTTCTACCTTTTTTTTTATTGGAGGTACGATATGCTTATAACTACTCAAGTCGGTGGAGCAAGAAAAATCCAGGTTTTGTGGAATAGAAGAAGGAACCTTCGATCACACATAAGTGGAATTCATGCACAACACTGGGAAACTGTTGGATAGAAGAGCTACACTTACCTGAGCTGAAGCTGGTGGACATTCCAAATGTTTTCCACATAGAGATACTACAAATAGAGGCAAGAAGCCAGCTCGTAACTCGTCAGCCTCTGAGAGAGAGATAGAAAGTCGAAGGTTCTGTCTAACTTTCTCTAATGGCGCGCATGCTATAGACACCACAGACAAAGATAGAATAACCCCTAATCGTCTGTCTCTTTGTCTCTTGCAAGAGTTAAGACGGACATTCTCACTTACACAACGGCCTATGGCTTGTTGCCTCTATTTGTAGTATCTCTATAGTTTTCCAACAAATAGGAGTGGAAAAAGTATTAGTCTCTGAATATCACTTCGAGGACCAGCTAGAACGAATGGGCTACAATGGACATTAAATGTCTCAATGAATGTCACCCTAATCCACATACATAAATCGCAAAAACTTCAAGTCTCTCTATGGAATCCACATCCATTTTCTATAAATTAATATTTCAAAAGCAGCACAAGTGCACAATGTTGTCTATCAAATCAGAAGTGTCTACTGCATCTCTCGATTTCCTATTAATTATAAAATAATTTTATCGCTTAATCCCTTTATCGAGAACTTCAATCTGTATGTCAACTTTGTTTGAATATAAATAAAATATCATCCGATGCAAAATTCAATAACTCCATTCAATTTCCATTTGACTCAAACAAGATGACATTCGTTCAAATTTCATCGAATATTTCATGCGATTTAAGACAATACAGCGACGACACGAGACGTTCGAATTTTGTTATCAATCAACTTGGAAATATCGCGTTGGTATATTTGCAGTTGGATTGGTTGGATTTTCTTTTCGAGAATATTTTGCCAGGGACTTGGAAACGGTTTTTTTTTCTGACAGATTATCACCAGATACCTATTCCTCAAGATATACGTAGTTAGGGTTCTCTTCTATAAGACTTACTAGGTATTTTCAGTTCTGATTGAGAGGTACCCTGTATTCTGCAAGTAAGAGAATGAAAGTGTCTAATTCCCACAAAACTCAAACTCTCCCGCTAATCTGAGCTTTCCTTGGTTTTTATGATAGTCCAGTAACTGAATACCTAAAAATATAGAAAGCTCCATAAAAGTCGCTGAATTTGTAGGTCACGGCATGTATTTTTGAACGAGAAAAAACTTGACGCGATTGAGTTTACGAAAGGGGGGGAAAATAGCCCCCTTAACCCTGGAAAACTGGTTTCTCGCTAATAACTAGCTAAATGTACAAATTAGAGAATTTTTCCGTATATAAAAAATGAAGATCGTCCTATTATCTACAAAAATGGTGTCCATCATTTTATTCGCAAATTCGATAGTTATCGAGATAATGAGAACTGAAAGTCTCTTCATTTCAGCTGCTGCTCTGCCTGTAGGAATTCTGCTTTCTATGCAATAACTTATAAGTGGGCGGACGAATTGCATAACTAGGCAAAAAATTGACATTTTCCGATGATTCAAAGTTCATCACAATGGGAAGACCCGTAGCTATCATTCCATGTGACTTGCAGCTCGTTCGTACTTGACAATAGTAGTTTGTGCAACTAGTGTGGATATGATGGCCATATCGCACGAGGACGAAGTTTGAGCACGACGCCGTAGGCGGAGTGCTTAATGTTTCGAGTGCTATATGGACAATCCACACGAGCCGAACAGTATATTTTTCAACAATTTTCTTCATAATCGTACCAATTCAATTTCATGTCTTCACTAATTTTTTTGTGATAAACGTACAGTTTTTAATAAATGTACAATTTGTATAATGTTACGGTTTCCCTTTTCAGATGCGATGATTGTTATAAGTATATGCTGCCAGTCGGACTCCAGCACGAAGGGTACTGTACCTTTATCTACAATAATAATATTCTGCTAAATATTTCAAGCATCTACCTGTTGTCGTTATCAATATCAAGCAGGATAATTATTTTAAAATAAAATTAGCAAAAAAAAACTTCTGCACGGGGAATCGAACCATGGTCTACCACGTGAGAGTCTGGAATTTTTACCACTCGACTATCGAGGTTTATACAAACGTAACGTCAGGAGTATTACATACTTTTATAAGAACTGACGTCCATCGGTAGTCCCTTAAATACACATTTTATTCTGTTTTTAGTATTTGTAATTAATTAATAGGGATTATTTTATTTAAGTTTACTTTTGTAAATAAATATTCTTGATCCAGTGCTTCTGGGGGAGACTTTTTTTGACGAGTTATTTTGACGTTTCTTTAAATTGAAAAAAAGATGAGTGACGAGTACTAAACGCGAATGCTGATTGGTGGATTTCATATCGTTCTAGCACATATTTATATGAAATCATATTCGTTCAGTTAAACGATATGGCCTACATATCCATTCTGTAAACTGTGCAGGAAAAGGATAATATACATGTGGGCGAGTGGGTGTTCTTTGCACGCGACGTAAAATTGTCCAACACGTCGAGTGCAAAAAACACGTTTTGCACGAGTTGCATACAATGTTTTTTCTACATTCATGCAGAAACTGGAAAGTTAGATATAATTTCTTACATTTTCATCAAAGCACCATTCCTTGAACCGATTATAACATATCTTATATTGCTTTCTGAATTTATTAGGCAATAATTTCAATGATGCTTCCTTTGCAATTTCACTTATTTCTGATCGGGTCCCAATAAATTCTTTTCCATCGCTATTACTCATTTTCTTAGTAATTATTAATATAATTCAATACAATACAATTCAACACAAAAGATGTTACTTTAAAATGTCAGAACCATTGACATATGAAAAATAGATGTCAATGGTCAGAACTCAGAATGTATTTTAACCGTTCTTTTTTTTTGTATCTTTATGGCCTCCGCTTAATCATAGCTGGTTTTCGCTTTGACCTTTCAAATTTTAAATAATTAAAGATTTTGGCAATAATTGTAACTCGTTGAGACTAAGTAGTAAGATATACATATATTATCGCTGTATTAGAGCAGGATCAGACACTTGCTCTGGATTTTTATTTTATTTAAATGTTTATGTTTGTCATAAATCATCACAAAGCTGACAAGAATGACAGATAAGTGCAACAAAAATTTTGTTGCACTAGTGCAAAAAAGATACACTTTTTCCATTAAATGTGTTTCACAAAAGTGTTTTTTTTGCATGAATGTAGAAAAAAATATTTTAAAAAGCGATCAAAGTTTTTTTCCACAAGATTTTGAGACTATCTCATTAGTTTGATCATATTTTTTCATAAAATAGACTTTTATCCCAATTTTTTAATGATGGAACTTTAGGAGGTCTGAAATGATCTCAGACATTTTTTTTTCTTTCTTGTGATTTGATAAAAAATTGATTTGTTCATTTATTTATTTGAAAGAAAAGTCCAGTTTTTACCGGTGTGACCAATTTCCCCGATTTCTGGAAAATGATTAGATTTTATTAAAAATCAAAAAGTACATTCAAAAACTAGACACTCTGAGCTTTAAAATGATGTGCATTATAAAGCAATATCCTTGATTATATAAGTCTCTATACTCAAGGGCAATATATAGGATGATACATTTTTAAATCGCGCTTGTTCCACAGATTGTACAGAAATCCGAAAACGGCTGAAAAATGTGAATAAACAAACAAAACAAAACTTTTTATCAAAGCGCAAGGAAGATATTAGAAAAAAATTATTGAGATCACTTAAGACCTCCTAAGCTTCCATTACAAAAAGAATAGGATAAAATTTTTTTTTGGTTAAATATGAACAAACAGACAGAGCAGCAGTTGAAATGAGGAGACTTTTAGGTCTTATACTATCGAATTTTCGAAAAAAATGATAGAAGCCATTTCTGTAGATAATAAGATGATCTTTATTTTTTATTCAAAGAAAAATCCTCAAATTCGCATATTAAGCCAGTTATTAGCGAGAAACTTGTTTTCCAGGGTTGAGGGGGCCATTTTTCCTTCTTTTCGCAAACTCAATGGCATTAAGTTTTTCTTCGTTTGAAAACACCTTTTGTGACCTACATATTGAGCCCAAAGTCAAGTCTTCAGAGACTTTTCAGGAGCTTTGTCCCTTCATTTACTGGACTATGATTAATTCCGAAAATATTGAAGCAAAACTGACGTTAATTATTGTATTTTGTTTCAATACAACGCATTATTTTTGTTCTATAGAAAGTTTCCATCGATCGATGTCAATAATTCAAACAAATGTTGCCAATAGTCGGTGTAATTTTACGACACCTACCGGTGAGGATAAAAAGCGAAGAAACAGATAAAATATCGAGACGAAATAAAACATCGGGTATCCGTTATTACAGCACCTCGCAGTATACGGTGTCATTTAGTTAATATCGCTCTCAAGATAAGATATATAGTTCGGATAGTTAATAACGAAATGGCAATCTATTATGTTTCGTAAATCTGTACTAGACGTCGCGAAGTCGCCGTCATGGTGGAAAATAATAACCGACAACGAAAATGAAATGAAGAATCAAACAGAACTTTGAACGAATCTCACAATATGTTTATTGAACCGTACGAAAAAAAAATAATCTACATTGAAAGGACTTGGATATGTTTCTGGGTTATTGTGGACAATTTTTGTTTGTTCAATATTGTAGTAGATAGTTTCACAAATAGAAAATAACATTTTTTTCGCTACTAGCAGTGGAGTTGACTATTATGGCTTCTTCTAGCCAACTGAGAAGTTTAATTCTCCTATTGGTGGTTAATAAGACAAATTCAAATATTTTGAGAATCCAGGGAT
Organism: Galerucella calmariensis; assembly: GCA_910591675.1. Classification (NCBI taxonomy): domain Eukaryota; kingdom Metazoa; phylum Arthropoda; class Insecta; order Coleoptera; family Chrysomelidae; genus Galerucella; species Galerucella calmariensis. The sequence goes on along the minus strand of CAJUYG010000730.1, from coordinate 3,945 downwards.
AGTAGTTCAACGAAAACTTGTGCAACATAACATTGTATACACAGGAGATTGTATATTTGCGGCTTGAAATAACTTATCAAGATAAAATTATTTGAATAAGAATGCCATTAGTTCAAAATTCGCGCTTAGAAACTGAGGATTCCTTTTCTTTATTTTTATTTCCTCGAAGGTTCTCTATAAGTTGGAAATGGTGTTCTTCATTTAATTGTAAATATGGTTTCAAAGAATGGGCAGAAGAATGTCCTGTAAGCTTAATTACTTCTTGTTCACCAACTCCTTCTGTTGCTAATGCAGATATTGCAGAAGCTCTATGTGAATGATTGGTTATTTTTATTTTTTTTGTGTCTATACCAATTGATTCTGCCGATATTTTCGTCCACTTTGAAATTGTATTAATTCCCAATGGTGAATTTTTGTACTATATTCATTTCTCCCAATTTGGATGTACTGTTAAAAATAATCTTGTTGTTGTTAGAGAAGGATTGGATTCTCTTTTTTGAATAATTTTTGAAAATAAACGAACGGGACACAAATTGTTGTTAGCATTATTTCTTACCAGCCACTTACTTCCAGATTAAGCTTTTGATCCTCATTGTGTCGTTTTGGAAAAGATTGGATTATATTCTACCCTGCCAGTGAAATTACTATTATTATCATATTCTTTTTTGAAGTAATTAATATCACAATTAGCAGCTTCATTTCCACGTCATGCTAATTCGAACGAACATAAATGAAAAAACTTTTTTTGTAACCCATCAGGATTATCTTCAGAATAGCTTTCTACTATTTCCATTAATTCTTCTTTGGTAAACGCGTTGGAACTTCTTTTTCTGGTTTCAGGTTCAGCCTGAAGCTTTTTACGTTTCGTATCCCTGGCCAATCTAGCAAATTTATAGGTGATATCTTTAAATGGATCAATTTTGATGTTAAATTCTAGAAAATATTTTTCCTGAACCCTTTGAGCAGTCGCATTCCAAAGTGTTTTCACACTAGCTTCAGTATAATCAGTTCCATCTCTTTTTTTCATGTTTAAACCATAATCTTCAAGAATTTCATATATAACTTGTTCAGAAGTATCCTTTTCTAACGGATAATTACGTGCGTCCAGAAACATTCTAAACTGTTCCCACGCAGACTTTTTTGTCTTTATTGTATTTCGCGGTATACTCTGCTTAATTGTACTCTCTCATTCATTGAATTATTTCCAAATCTTGTATTATTCATGTTAATAATACTTATTTAAATTTTTGAAACAGTTTTAATAATTTTTAGACAGTTAATAAATAAATAAACAACTTGTTTCCTTAGAAACCACTAACGAAGATTTTATATTGAATTTTATCACTGAGTGATAGAATTTTATACACATAGATTTGATATATTAAACGTCAAAAAATTGCCGCGACAAGACAAAAAATTTCCAGTTCAAAACCTTTACTCTAGTGAAATAGTCAGTATAATACCGAATGATTGGCTAGAATAATGTATTGCTATTGGTTAAGACCACTAAAATGTCAGATTTTGACAATTGGAAAAAATAATCGCTGTAATTTGCTACTTGCAAATTATCAGTGTAATTTTGATGCTATTGGTCGATTCGAATTTTTTCCTCATCACGATTGGCTGACAGGATCGTTTAAGAAATAATCAAAATAATTTAGAATTTTAAATGGTCTGTACATGCTCACACTTCAGGCAAAAAGCTATCCTCTGCTTCTTTTGCTATCAAATCTGTGTCTAAAAAGCTTGATTCCCCTACTGGTTTAACAACTCACTATTAATTGTTCAAATAGCAGCTTCGCTATGGTACGCGCTAATCGAATTAAGTGAATATGATAATAACAAAAAGTACAACTCAATCCAAACTACAATGCCCGTCGAGTTTTTTGAACAAAATATGGTTGCCAAAAATTCGAATATACTCGTGGTCAGCTCCGAGCTACTGCTTTGAACCAATGAAATAAAATAATTGAAAATTGACATGGGTATTGTTGAGGGAGCACTTTTCTTGTAACGATAATAAATTTATAAAAATATTGGCCCTAGTGGAACTTAGCTTTTGCTTTTAGTATGAAATATAAGCTTTAGCTTTTGCTAATAGCATTTGCTTAAATTGAAGTGAAAAACCTTTTTCTTCTACTTACTAGCAAATAGCTAGATATTTTAAGCATTTACTTGGAGTTCTTTTTTGGTAAATCATGAAAAAAATGTTTTCATACTGATAAGGCCTATATTTAACTTTTTATAACCAATCAGTCGGCCGTGAAATTCGATAGACTGTATGTGTATGGACAAATTTCAACTGCCGATGTGCAAATCTACAAAGGCAAATATCGAGCACATTTTAAACCAGTATCATCAAAACTTATGCTGCCATGTCAGTCAAAAACGACTGACGACGGCCCTTTCATTTGAGCCACCTATGATTTCCTAGCATCACTAGTGGGGGCCGGTCTGAGACACGGGTTTAATCGGAATGTCGCTCCTTGGCTTAAAACGACTGACATGTCCCATATAAGTAAACGTCCGTCAGTTGCCAACTGCTGACATGGCCTGTTTAGAAATTCTAGAAAATCATCCCTGGCAGCATAAGTGTTAACGAGTGCTAACGGTTTCGTTGATTGCCTGGTCAGTCGGGTTTTCTGTAGAAAATTTAATCCAAATTCCTGCCTTTTTAACTATTTTTGGTAAAACGTGAGATATCGTTTAACATATTGTTGTTCTATGAACTCCTTCTTCTTTTCCGATCCCTATTTGAAATCCAGGATCACTTAGAAATCGCAAAAATATTTGCATTTGTTTTTTTTTTAACTTAATGCACCACCCCTAGTCTCCACTTTTGGCTCCAAAAAATGGTTAGCTATCCACTCAACATTTTCTTCACTAAATCCATACAGACCGTGGTATTCTTCGGCACGACTTTCTTTTCTTTCGGGATGAAATTCTACAGATCTCATATTCATAAATGCAGCCATTTCTGCCAAACTTTTCAACAATACTAAATTTTTAAGCCAGGGTCTAACAAGCTCGCAAAAATGTAAGCTTTTCCTTAATATTCTTAGTAATTGCTTACTTTTATTCACACCATTTTTAGACAATGCTAAAAACTTCCGCTTTTGCTAATTGCATTTTAGTAAAAGCTACTACTTATTTTTATTCACTGTTTTAGCTTTTACTGAATTTTTATCCACACTGCTCATTGTCAAGTCTGATTAAAATCTACAGTACCTTATCCAATTTTGTTTAGTATCAACAAAACCTTTTGGATTGTCTACACTGATGTTTTTAAAAATGTAACAGTGATAATGCATTCCTAATTTAATCAGAACCTTTGAATAATTAATTTATTTTGGGATAGATACATTCTCAGAAGACGGTAAACCACCTGTGTACAAAACCTCTTGAATAATCGATAAAGTAATTACAAGCGAATTACTCTGTTGGGCACGAATTTGATGTGGGAATTAAGACATTATGTGATAAAGCTTCAATTTATGTTCTCTTGATAAATTAAAATAATACCATGTATCACGTTATTTGATACGGAACGCTAATATCCGACAAATATATTATTTCCAATTCACTGGCGTAACAACCGGGCCCGCTCTGGATGCAGCCACACACCAGAATAAAAGCGCTGTGTGATTGGAGGAAGTATATTGAGACCTCAAATTGTACTTTCCTCCAAAATTGAAGCCGAAATTCCCTGTTTTTTCCTAGGCATTTACACCGTAGTCTGACTGACATGTACACTGTCTGTTTTTGCTCCTCACTTAACCCATAGACCACCTGACCACCAGATATATCTTTCGCAAGAGCTTCGATATCATTCGCAAGAACTTTAAAATTGTCATCAAAGATTGAAAAATCTGACGAACTCACAAGAGCAGGATCGTCATTGAACATAGGAGAATATCGGCACATATGCATGATACAACGTACACC
>CAJUYG010000729.1:120602-139427 GCA_910591675.1 Galerucella calmariensis | reverse complement strand
TCAATATTATGAAATAAAAAATATTTCTCAAAATAGAGTAGTGGTGCTTTAATTTTGCCGGCCAGTGTATATGTTTTTACTAAAAGGAACGTATAATTTAAATTTCATTTGTTAGCAGTGTTTATTATTCCTGAACGTGTAGTTTCAAGTGGTATTGTGTTCTCAATAAATTTTTTTAGAGTTTGCTGAAATTGCAGGTTACATAAGTCAGGTAAGTTAGGTGTCCTTGTTTGGGGACATTGGGCAGAAGCCGTCTATATGAAATATAATATATAGCTATTTTTGCAATACCTATTTTTGAAATGATAAATTTAAACAACTTAAATTTGTTGAAATCTACATTATATTATTATTAAATATAGTGTAGATTTTAACAAATTGAAGTTGTTTTATTTCATCATCCAGTATTGATCTACATCATAAACTACCAAGCGAACGTAATTATTGGAGTCATGATGAAGATCTTGGAGTGCCTGTGGTGGCAAAAACTATGTCAAGGAGCCGATTCTAAGAAATTAAAAGGTATATTCATATGATAATCTGGTTATCGAAGACAAAATGGCTAAATTGCGGCAGCTAATGTCACTTTTGAATCAAAAATTTCAACAATGGGGCGTTTTGCATGAAAACCTGTCACTCGACAAAGCCATGGTAAAGGTTTATGGTCGACATTCCAGTAAATAATATATAAAGGGATTACCAGTACGCTTTGGTTATAAAAACTAGATGATGTGTAATTCCACAGGATATTGTTATGTTTCGATACATATTGTGGTGCTAAAGGAAATCCTTAAGTTAACGATTCACCCTTGGTATCGTGCCACTGGTACGGAACCAAAAAATGTCCGATGACAAAAGTACAATTATTCAAAAAGAGAGAGGTTGTTTTGAGCACTACTATGATAGTGATTCAGCGCTTCTTTTCATCAGGTGGCAAGACAATAATACTGTCTCAATTGTTACCAACTATAACAAACTGCAACCTACTAGTAAGGTCAAGCGCTGGACTTCAGTAGCCGAAGAGAAAGTAGATGTGCAACAGCCACACATTTTCAGTACCTATAATAAATCCATGGATGGGGTTGATTTACACCGACCAAGCAGTAAGCAACTACAGGATTTTTATAAAGGTGAAAAGTGGTGGTGGGTGCTATTTGCAAACATGATCAATATAACTGTTGTCAATGCCTGGAGACTGTAACCTAAACAGCCCCAGCACTCCACCTCAGGGAGTTGAATTCATCACCAATTGAACTATTTTATACGCTATCACTGGGATGGGGTGTACAATTGATATAAACAAAAACAAGACAAAAGTTATGGTCATTGGAGACGACAAAGAGGAAATAAATGTAAGAATAGATACATACAAAATAGAGCAAGTTGAACATTTTCAGTACCTTGGAACAATAGTAGACGAAAACGGAACACATGAAGCAGATATTAATAATAGAATAGTTAAAACTAACAAACTATACTATGCCATGAATACAAAATTTATTAACAAAAAAGAAATATCTAAAGAAACGAAATTAAAAGTATTCAAAACAATATATCGACCAATACTTACATATGGATGTGAAACATGGGTGTTAACAGGACAACAAAAAAGTAAAATACAGGCGACAGAGATGAAATATTTGAGAAGAGTGAGAGGTAACAAAGAAGAGTAAGAGTGTAACAAAAGAGGATAGAATGAAAAACATAGATATCAAAAAAGACCTGGGTATACAATCAACCTTAGAATTTGTAGAAGAAAGACAACTACAATGGTGGGGACATTTACAACGTATGGATGAACGAAGACCAGTAAAGAGAATATGGAAAGCAAAAATTGAAAAAAAATTAAAAAAGGGGCAGACCAAGGAAAACTTGGGATAAGGTAATAGCTGGATTACTGGATAAAAGAGGAAGAAGCTGGATAGAAGCGGAGGACTTAGTTCAAAATAGGTAAGAGTGGAAAAAATTCGTGACGAAAGAATAGCTGCAACACACCCTACACCACTAAGTGGTAGAAGGGCTTTAAGATCATAGATAGATAGATTTATTTGACTACATTACATGTTTTTACAATGTTTGTAGCAAGTCAGAAATACAAAATGTAAAATGTACAACATTTGACATATTAATAAAAATAAAAACACATAACACAGAATAATATTAATTAGGGTTAAAATACAAGTGATAAAAAATATATTCAAAAAGAAAGAAATGTCCAATGAGCATGAATACATTTTAAAAAGGTTTTCTAGATATTCTGACAATTCTCAATGTATTCGTTCACAGAGTAAAAACAAAATCTATTTAATACGTTTTTAAACTCCTCTTAAATTTATTCAAACTTAAAGATTTCATTTCTGCTGGTAAGATATTATACAGAGGATTGTTGAGTGAGTTCTTCTGAGATTTTGTCAGACGAAAACGATTTGTACGAATATTACATGCTTGTCTAGTATTGTAATTATGGATATCTAAATTTTTTGTTAAGGAGTCAAGACTTTTGTGGATCTCAATAAGGGTGTTAAAAATAAATAAGGTCAGTAGAGGCATTATCCGTAGATGAACAAATAACGCCCAACACTGTTCACGGGAACTGACATTACTCAAAAACCAAATAGCTCTCTTTTGAATCACAAAGATATCTTTGGCTGGCGACGAATTTCCCCAAAGTACAACTTCATAGTTAATATGGGAATGCACAAGGGAAAAGTAAGCCGTTTTCAAAGTTTGGAAACTAACAACTCTTTTAAGTTGTCGAAGTACAAAAATCGAGATTGATAATACATTTCTCAAATAGTCGACGTGAAAATTCCACGATAGTGATCCATCTAAGTAAAGTCCCAACAATTTTACACCCCAAGCATTTTGGTTAAAAGAAGAAAAGTAGAGTTTTTGTGTCTTCTCTGAATTTAATTTTAGTTTATTAGACAAAAACCATAGTTCAGATTTGTTTTCAATAACTTGTGATATTGACTTAAAGTTTTCATAGTTCTTATCGGAATAAATAAAAGTGGTGTCATCAGCAAATAAAACAGATTTAAAAGGGTACATGAATTTGGGTGTCATTTATATAGATAATGAATAGCAAAGGTCCAAGAACTGACCCTTGAGGAACGCCATGGACAACTGGTTTGAAATCGGATAAAGCATTATTACATGATACAGCCTGATATCGATTACTTAGATACGACTTTATTAGCTGGAGTGGCACACCTCTAATACCATAGTATTAGTTGAGTTAACAGAGCAATATACTGCGAGAAACACAGTCAAACGCCTTAGAAAGATCACATAGTGTAATAGCAGTATGCTTTCCGCTGTCAAGGCACTCAACTACATCACTAATAATATTTAGAACGGCTTGTGGAAATTCAAAGATATTGACAAGTGTTTTGTCATTGATATATCATCGTCAGAATGACAGAAGTTACATTCTGTCAGTATCGAAACAATTGTCAATATTAATATGTTTTCTAATATACTCATTGAGGAACTTATTAGAAACATTATCGTTGATTGCTAAATTTTATGCATTTCCTACCTCTGCATGCGATTGGGCGGAACTGCGAAGTATCCTTTTGCATTTGAAAAGTACCAGGAATATTTTTAGTAACTGGAAGAAAAAAATTCCGCCTATTCAATAAAAAAGTAAAACACTTATTTTAAAACAGAAAAATATGAACAGGCTTGATGAAAATCACTATTGCCAGAGAATTATTTTCAGTAAGAATATAAATACAAAATATGGCAATCCGCTTTCAAATGTGTGACGTCAACCTTTTGTATATCGTTCGAACTTTTATCGTATTTTTTGGTTTTGCATCGTTTAAACCATATTTAGATACTCGTTTTATAGAATTCATGACTATCACACAAAATAATTCAAATTATAGTAGGTAAGTAATCAAAATAAATGTCTAATTTGAAATATTTTTGGAGCATTTACAGATGTGTGATGTCATGGAGACGCCATTTCACTATTCTAGCGTTTTGGTGCGAAATTTTATTTATATTTTGAAAACGAGAGTTTCTCCTTTCAGCCTTTATTTTTGCAAGAAACAACTTTTTTTTCATTAAACTTATGCGAACAAACATCGTAGAGCAGTTTTTTAAAATCAGTCATCATGCCTATTAATTGATATCTAAATATTTAATAACTTTCATTTGATTTAAATCAAAATAAGCAGACAGAAATATAAGTAGCCTACATACCTTTCCAAGAAACGGGTACCGCATCTTTTCTTAGTAATTTTCTTTTGCCACTGAGGTGAACATCATTTTTTGGAAAATGATTTTCGAATATACGAAGATTTTTTAGCAATGTCTCCTCCATCATAAAAAGATCCATATTTCCACAGTTCTGTATCCACTCAGAAATTGAATTTGATTTAGACAATGGGAATTTAAAAAAAACTGATGTCTTTATTTTTCTTTTTATTACATGTATAAAAAATATATAGGGTTGTCCAAAAAAAACCGGAATTTCCTTTTTTATTGATATTTTTTTTATTTATAGGTCGATTTTATTGATGTCGGTTTTGTTCAAAAGATAATTGATCAAGACACACTACTAATCTAATATTTCGCGTTTTGTTTAAAAAAACAAAATGGCGGACACATCCAAACTTTACCAAACTTTAAAACTGACTGGAAATTTTTTGTTTCGCACTGTATATGTTTGCGAATTATTTTACGAAAGTTCAGACTGGCTCGAAAAAAACAAGTATGTTATTTTGTTGGACCAAAAATAAAACTACCGTTTGCCCTAAATGTCTATATTCTCATGACTCTGTAGTAATGTCATAAAAAGAAGGGTCAAGTTTCTATGAAAAGCAACAAATTATGAACTGGTAGTCCAGTGTTGCCGATGCAAAAATGAAATTACCCGAACTTACTATTCAAATTATCAGAATTTGTCAAAATAACCAAAAGGACACATTGGTTATCTAAAAAAAGGTAGAACGTGTCGAGGGACACACGGTAGGAGCTTTAGTTCCTTTTAAGCAAAAATTATGTAATACATTTGACGTTATAGATAAACGATTTGCATATTCTTTGGTGGTTGAGTAGTAAGCATGCCAGACTCTCACGCAGTAGACCCGGGTTCGATTCCCCGCGAGGAAATTTTTTTTACTGTTAATTTTATCTTTAAATAATTATTCTGCTTGATATTAATAACGACAACAGGTATACGTTTGAAATATTTAGGAGAATATTCATCATTATAGATAATGGTACGGTACCCTTCATGAGGGAGTCCGACTAGCAACATCTACCTATAACAGCATCGTATATTTAAAAGGGAAACCGTAGCATTATACAAATTGGACATTCAAGAACTGTACGTTTACCACAAAAAAATTAGTGGAAACATAAAATTGAAACATAAAATAACATACTTGTTTTTTTCGAGCCATACATCAGACAATTTTTGACCGATTTCTATGTTTGACCTTTCGTTACATTCACAAATGTCTGAACTATAAAATATTTCGCAAACAAAAAAATATCAATAAAAAAGGAAATTCCGGTTTTTTTTTGGACAACCCTATATATATAAAAAGTACAACAAGACTCAAAAATAAAAAACACCATTACTGCTGCTACCGATTAACTGCCGAGAACAAAATGCAAAACCGATTATAAATAGTGAAGTGAACGTTCAAAAACTACCCTGTCTACTGACCCTAGGTAACATCTACTGATCACAGCTCGCCTGACAAAATTCTCGGGCTCGACGATAGTGTCGCCATCCCATTCTTGGGCACTTAACGCGCTACAGTTTGGCTTGTGAGGTTGTGTATCTTCCCATCAATCAACGGTAGAAGGGACAACACAACCGGTTTCGGCGTAGGAAGGTACTTGCAGGGTAGGGGATATCTGAAGGCGCGAGGGTGCTGCCACATATGGAGTCCCGTCAGTACTAAAATTTCTAATTTATTGAGAACTGTGTAACGCCGTTAGTGGTAGTTGCAGATTTTTCCACATATATCAGCACTGACATCCTATATAACGTGTTATCTATAATCCCAATCTGACATCTGCAGACCAAATTTAAAATTAACATAAAATTCCGAGGGTCGCGAAGTCGACCAGAACCGTTTTTATTGTTTATAGTGGGACTTTTATTTTAAGAGACAATGTCCAGAATATGTATTGTGGAAGACTGTAATGTGAGGTGCACCAGGTAAGCTCTATCTTTATAAAAAAACATGTTTCATTAAATGAAAAGTGACAGGAGTAGTTATTCTTCCATACAGCTTTGAACTACCCAGCATTGTTGTTGAATTCTTAAAATTTTTTTTCTTCATGTTTGTCATTGAAATATGTAAAAAAACGTTTTATTAATTGTATACTTTTTTATTCAATAAAATATATGAACTTGATGATTATTGCTTTATTTTTCTCACTTCAGGCATCATATGGTTTATTTTTTGACATTTCATTTTACTTGACTTGATTGATTATTATTATTGTAATATAAATCTAATGTTGAGTAGCTTTGAATGAAATAGCAAAAAATGGACCATAAATGTCATTTTGCAATAAAAGTAAAATTACAGTAATTTTGAATATACCGCCAAAAACTGTAAAATTACAAGAATATTCTTTTTCGGCTGTTAGCGAAATTTACAACCATCTGATTTGTGTTGAGGTACTGAGGTGACTCTCAAGATACTCGTACAAATAGAGGGGTCAGTTTCCCATCTATAAGTATTTTTTATCTATGGTCAGTTTCCCATCTATAAGTATCTTTTTATCTATGGGTACTTGTACCTCATCAGTTCAAGGTATATATTCTCCGACCAAGAGCTCTATAAGAGCTTAATAACGGGCTGAAGAAGACACCAAAATCACAATCAATACATGTCTTCCAGTAACAGAAGTGTAAAAATCGCGACAACGGCGACATCTTCACCTCCAACCGCAAACAATAAAGTATTATTACAGTTTCCTGTAGTATTGTCGTATTTAATAAAGCGCGTTACCATAAGAAATAATAAAAGTGTTGTTTTGTTACAATTACCTGATAACCCTTTTTTCACACATTAAGTGTGAAACAGTATATTTGATAAATATTGAATTTTTATCAGGTATCAGGTATTTTTACTTTTAAGCAGAAAGAAGTAAGGTAGGTAGGTAGGTAGGTCTATATGATTTCGGTTCCTATTGAGAGCGTCTGCCTCTCTTATGAATAAAGCAGACAATGAAGCTCATCTTGAAAATGATGAAGATTGACAAAAAATTATACATGCTAAATTAAATGACAAAATAAAAAGACATTTTAACAAAACTCAGAAGTGGCGATAATTGATATTACTGGCAAGTAAATGTCAAAAACTTCCACAAGATAGTATGATTTCCCTTCTCCCCGAGCTCGCCCGAAAGTTTGCAGGAAAAGTAATGTCGATAGAAAGGAAAAATTTTTCTTTGCTATTTCTATCAATACTTTTTGTGCTGATACCACCATACCTGATGCCTGATGAAAATCCAATTTTATATTATAAAAAGCAAGGAACCGAATCATCATTTTTGAAACAAGAGGATTCTTGTTTAATAATAATGAACAATTTTCAAAAATCAATGATACAAAAATTTGGAAGCAGTACTTTGACCATTGATGGAACTCATGGTCTAAATTGTTATGACTTTGAACTGACCACTGTTATGGTACTAGACGAATACAGACAAGGATTTCCAGTATCATTTATGTTCAGTAACGGAAAGGATACTTATATTTATCAACTTTTTTTTCAACAAATTAAAGCTGTAGTTGGTGAGTATACGAAAACTATGATTTAGGTACATTTTTTATGAGCAAGATGTATTTTTTGTAGGAGAAATACGACCAAACATTGTTATGTCTGATTTAGCTGCAGCATACTTCAATGCGTGGATATTAGTAATGAGAGATGGTGGTACTAACCATCTCTTCTGTGCTTGGCATGTCGACCGAGCATGGCAAAGTAATATAACCAAAGTGAAGGGTTTCGAAAAATAAAAGGAAGTGAAGAAAGCAATAGAAACGTTGTAGCAAAACACAACAGAGCAGAAATTTCAAGAATGTTTGAATAAAACAATTACATTATTATTGAATGACAATGACACCCGAGAATTTGGGAAGTATTTTAAAAATAATCATGTGTCCAATTAAAAAAAATGGGGACTATTGCTTTCGCAAGGATTCTGTGATTAATACAAATATGCATGTTGAAGCTATGCATAAAGTCTTGGAATATATATATACGCAGACCGAAAAACAGTTGGAGGTCTTGATAAGGGTTTGAATTTGATTGTATTTTTTATTAGATACTTTTTTTATGATAAAAAAAATTATACAGATACTTATTATTATTACATACCCACCTATCACAAAAGATATACAAAATAGGGATAAAATCATACTTTAGTATCTTAGGGCCAGTTTATTCATCTGTACAGTAAAGTATCCGTTAGTTATTTGTTCACTAAACTTAAAGGTCACCCGTAAGCAGTTTGTGTTTATTCAGCGTATTTTATTCGTTCATTACTTACTGAACAGTTAGCGCTAAGTGGGAGATTAGGCAACAGTGTATTTTTTGTGGTTTGTGCGACTTTTGTGATTCTACTAGTAAGATCTATAGTTTTTTTTTGTCAGATGACATTATTGTGACATTATACTGTGCAGTGTGCATCTTGTTTGGTTTTTCCGAGATTTTGGTTGTTGAAAGGAGATTGTTTTTAATTGAATTAAACGCTTTGTTTATTATGTCGAAAACAGGTACGTTTCTCAGAAAAATATTTCAATTTTGATACTAATTACATTATCTTTTAGAAAATAAAAGAAGTCGTTCGACGAATTTTTCTTAAACAGAAACCGAATGCCTCATAGAGGAAGTATTTAAACGTGTTGAGGTGGTAGAAAATAAAAGGACAGATGCTATTACTTGGAAGCACAAGGAAGCAGCTTGGGAAGATCTTACCAAGACTTTTAACACTCTTACTGCTGGCAACAGATGTGTGTAAGTGTTGAAAACCAAATATGATGCTATAAAGAGAAGCATCAAGCAAAAACACAATAAAGCTAGAGCTGAAAAGTTTAAAACCGGAGGTGGTTCGGCGGAAACAATTTATTACACTCCATGGGAGGAGAAACTTCTGCAAATGATATCACTAAGTGTGGAGGGCCTTTTATCGAGGCACGATTCTGACCAAGGTATATTTGAAAATATTTCTTTATCTGCTTTTATTGATTATTTATTTTATTGTAGTTAAAAGTAATGCAACAGTTGTGATGTCACAAGAAAACATTAACATTACTTTTGTTGAAAATTTTGATGAGGGGGGCGTCATGTCAGACTTCATTGAAGTGTTGCCAGAGGTGATTGGGGCGAAGCCAGAGGCAAACGTGGCAAGGCCTGATGACAACGTAGCAAGGTCTGATTCAATCGTGCCAAGGCCTGAGTCAAAGAAACCGAGGTTAGAAAATGGTGAAGCAACATCAGCACCCATTTTACAGGAACAGATTAATACAGGTAATTTGAGATGTTCTTTCGTCACTCAGATATATCCTTAATCACATATCAAAATATGTTGTAAAATAAAATTGTTTTCAGATTCTATTACTTGGGATTCCTGGACCCCTTCCAATTTGAAAACACCCAGGAATAAAAAATTAAAAACGCCTTCTGGAGGAAGAAGAACATTTGAGGCTTCTCGCTTAGAATCCTCTCGGAGAGAGTTAATAGAACTGCAAAAATTAATAGCAAGAAAAGAAATAGAAAAAATAGACCTGCAATTAGAATGCACAAGGAAAGAAGATGCTAGGGAGGAAGAGGAGCATACATTGAGGAGAAAAATCTTGGAACAAGAGCTAAACTTAATAAAATTAAAATCTGAAAAAGAGTTAAATAATTGATATTTACTTTAAATAAATGAAAATAGTATTTTTGAACAAAAAATGTTTTATTTACAAGTTTCTAAAGTAGTTTAAAAAATCTGCACGATAGAAATTATTATTATCAATATTAACAATATTTTCCTCTAATTCTACCACATTTTCGTTTCCCAGTAGTGCTTCATTCTCTTCAATAATATTGTTTCGTGCAATATTATGTAAGACCGCTGTGGCCACTATTATGTCTTGTACCATTGGTATCCTACACCTCAAGCCAATCGAAAGACAAGGGAAGCGCCGCTTCCAGATGCCGAATGTTCTTTCTATTGTGGCTTTGGTTCCAATTTGAGCCTCATTAAAAAGATTTTCCACTTCATTTTGAGGATTTAGAATAGGTGTAATCATGTAATGTCTTAGTGGATATGCACTATCACCCAATAATACACCATTTCTAAATTCGTTTCCTTCAAAGCGTAGCTTAATATTGGAATTGTCAAAAATATTGGCATCATGGGAAGAGCCAGGCCATCGAGCAACTATATCTCGAATCTTGTAATTGGTATCACACACACACACTGCAATCCACGTGCAGTTCAATATTGATGAGAGATATAGAAAGCAAAGGATTATCATGTCGGATAACCAAGCACTAAGTTCGAAAATAGCATGGAAATGCCTAAAAAACTCAATGAACTAGGCAATAACAGCATCGTTACCTTAGTGTAGATTCCAGGACATACTGGAATATGAGATGATCTTTCAAAGAGAGGGGTTGAAATACCCTTTTGCCAAGACAATAATCCTCTACAACCACTTGAAAACAAATGAATGACTAAGCCAGAGTATTGGAGTTTTGACAGGAGCCCTAATAGGTCACTTCAGCCTGATTGGACACCCGAAAAAGCTCAAACTAGTGGAATGTAAGAAGAAACCTCCATTCACTTGCGGAATGCATAGCAATACAGAGTCCTATGGTACAACACTTAGGAGACTACTGGACTCTGGTGACTTTCCTTGGGAACTATAATTATACTTTGCAATGTATCGTCTATAGGCAAATTGTTTTGTGATTTTTTATAATGTAAATGTGATACTACAATTACTTTAAATAGAAATGGTTTGATCATTATTGTCTTATGCTGGTATAATAATATCAATCATATCAAGAAACAACAGTCATTCTTGTTATGAGTTTGGGTAATGATCCAACAAGTTCAAGAACATTTTTGATTCGAACCAGTGTAACTTTGGAATTATTAAAGGTATAATTATGCGGTTTTGACAGTTGTATTTGTAGTTTAATAGATTATGGAAAACTGAAAGTATATACATGGTGTACTATTTAAGAAAATATGTTGATAAGTTATTTTGGTGCAACGGTGCACCCTGTATACTTATAATCGACTTATGCAAATGGTCTGGATTATTTGAAAAAATTTGTATTCGTCATTTTTTTTTGTAAGCCTAATGGAAATCCAAATATTAGCACGTTACGTTACTTTATGTACACACTGTATAAATATTACGTATTGCACTTAGTATTTATTTTACAACTGATCAAACAAAAATCTTGACATATCCTCTAAGAAAGGAATGACTCTAAATAAATATCGTCAAAATTTGTCATTCAAACTTGTTTTATAATTAAAACGATGATACTCAAATCTTGGAAATATTATCATAGCTATGCTGTGCATAAGTGGACTAACCCGATCTCCGTATTCTCGACACCCTGTATCTCAAAAACTATCCATTAGGTCTTCTTCGGACAATAGAGACTTTTGGTCAGGATATCATAGACTTCATCATGCTAAATTCTCAGCCGGCTTCGACCAAAAGTGAATCTAATAAATGGTCGACTTTTGTTGGTAACCGAGTTAGTGAGATCCAATCGCTCACTCTAATAAACAGTTAGTACAATATACAGTCTAATGAAAACCAAGCCGATGCGCTATCCAGAAGAGTTACACCAAAAATTTGTTCGAAAACAGCTTATGGTTTCATGGGCCAGAATGATTGTTGAGGGATGAGATGGATGGCGTTTGGAAGAGGAGCCTATTGATTTTGAAATTCCAGAAATGAAAAAATGGTGAGCGTTCTAGGATATATTGTGAGGTTTATTAAAAATATGGAATCCAAAAGGAATGTGTCAATTGCTCTGAGTAAGAATGAAAAATAGCCTTCTATTAATTTGTTAGTGGTACAGGCTCAAATGAATGGTTTTCCTAAATAATAAGGCTTTGAAAAATAAAATTAAAAAGAGGTCAAATCTTTTCAAAATCAATTATTCATAATAACTTAATAAGGTTAGGGGGATGATAAAGACATTATATTTTAAGGGATGTAATTTTGAAATACGAACACTCCGCTCAAGATTGGCTTTGATCTTAAGCGGGACGTATTGATCGGTTTCAGGGCGTAATGTTTGTAAAAATGTAATAAGAGCTTGTGTAACATGTTTGAAGTGAAAACCTATTACTTTATAATATTCAACGGGGGATTTACCCCATGTAAGAGTGACGTTTTTGAATATGGAAACAAATTTCGGGGATCCATACAATTTAAAAGATAGAAATACATGTGGTACAAGGATCATTGAGGTATAGGTGTACGATGTTGGAAAGACTAGAGCATTTCAAGGGGGGATTCGTGTTACGGCATATTCACCATTTTAATGATCAAAATTCAAAGGGGTATTTGTCAACAGAGGCGGTCTATAGATAACAGACCACCGGCTGTAAGCGGCGATCATAGACATATACAGTAGAAACGGTGAATCTTTTCCATCACGTGACTGTTACGTCAGCAACAATATTCATATGCATCAAATCAAAACTTCTGTCAATTCGATAGAAATAATCGTTATGACCAATATTCCAAACGTGGGCCTTTCACGTATTGGCTACTGAGCAAGAAATTTAATTTTCTAATTGTAATTATCTGGTTATGATAACATCTCGACATCATTATTGAAACTATCGATATACTGGGTGAATAAATTACAAAGTCCACAATTAATATCAACCATGCTGGCTTATTAGTAGAGAGCCAATTTTTGTATTATGTCTTGGATTTTATACAGGGTGGGGCAATCTTCTGACATCGGAGGATTACATCGTTATGGTGAGAGATAGAACTTTATAGTTTTGTGTGAGCTAATACAGTTACTGAGGGCACATTTTGAAAATACTTTCGATTCTACAGGGTGTTCCAAAACCACGTAGCAGCACAAACTTACATTTTTTTAAATGGAACGTACTATATTTTGTTCAAGAATCGAAAAGATCTCACCGAGAGCGTTACAAAAATATAGCACTCTAATATATTATAAGGGTGTTTTACAAAGATATGGCCAATTATTAGCAAAAAGCACCTCCTCTTTAACACTCTGCAGAACAGTAAATTAAAATAAATCAACAGGTTTTTGTGTTCAAATGTCATATACACATCATTGGCTGTGCTCAGTATTAATTACTTCTTTCATCGGTGGCTTCTTTAATACAGGGTGAAACAAAACGCAAATCAAGCAATATCTCAAAATTTTTAAATGAATCACCCTATAAGTCTTTTCACAATTGGTTAGTACAATTGATGATATTTCAAACGATGTAGTACATTCAGGGCATGAGTTAATGGAAAATCGTAAATATTTCATGATAATGGTCAAAAACAAGTATTTTACGTACACTTATAAAATGGTATTGAATTTTTACATGCAACCTCTTGTAAATTTCAACATTTATATATACATATATTTTAATCGTAATTTTGGATGCATCTACAATATCTAATCAATGAAAAAAAAATGTCTGCTAATACCGTAGGTACCTGGAATTACCAAAAATTTCATATTTATTCATGTTTCACTTTCAAGAATTGTTATTATAGGCTTGTTTGAGAATGGGCGAAACATAATCAAGCCATATTTTTGATTATATGAAGTGGGCTACTATCAAAATAGTATCTACTAATAATTGTCAAAGAAATATTGCTGTATTATTCGTTTGTGTTTAGGAAGTTGATTCAAACACAATAGTTAACTTGTGGTTCCAACAAGATGGAGTATCTGTATATCAGAAATTTTACCGACAGGTGGATAGGACGTGGTGGACCAATTTCTTTTTATGGGGATACATCAAGCAGCTTGTGTATCAAACGGAACCTACTACCAGAGAAGACGTGAAAGAAAGGATTCGTAACGCATTTTCCACAATAACTCCAGCTATGTTGGAAAGAGTAAGAATCTCGTTTTTGAAAAGAAATGTATGGGAGTAAATGGTCGCCATTTTGAACACTTAGCATAAACTACTATACTTTTTATAGAATGTCAATGTTCATTTATGTAAATGTGAGTGTTCTCATAATGTTGGTTTTCATAATTGTTAGTTTTTCAAAAATAGAGAAAGTTGGAAAATAAATTACAAGCTTGCATTTTACATAACTGAGATATACTGTTTGTGGTGACTTGAGTAATTATTTCGTAAAGACTACAAACTGCTTTTATATTTATTAGTACTATAATGACATTAGCCTACTTACAGTAAACAAAAATATTTCTTCCAACATAATTCTTTCTTTCCTTCCTCTAATGGTAAGAGTAGAAGTCAAAGATATTTTAGATGCATCCAAAGTTACGATTAGAATTTATGCCTTAGAAATGTTAAAATTCACAAGATGTTGCATGTAAAAATTTAATACCATTTAATTTGTGTATGTAAAATACTTGTTTTTGACCATTATCATAAAATATTCACGATTTTCCATTAACTAATACCCTAAGTTTACTACATCGTTTGAAAGTTTATTAATTGTACTAACAAATTGTAAAAAGACTTATAGGGTGATTCATTTAAAAATTTTGAGATATTGCTTGATTTGCGTTTTGTTTCACCCTGTATTAAAGAAGCCACCTATGAAAAAAGTAATTAATACTGAGCACAGCCAATGATGTATGTATGACATTTGAACACAAAGACCTGTTGATTTATTTTAATTTACTGTTCTGCAGAGTGTTAAAGAGGAGGTCTTTTTTGCTAATAATTGGCCATATCTTCGTAAAACACCCTTATAATATATTAGAGTGCTATATTTTTCTAACGCTCTCGGTGAGATCTTTTCGATTCTTAAACAAAATATAGTACGTTCCATTTAAAAAAATGTAAGTTTGTGCTGCTACGTGGTTTTGGAGCACCCTGTAGAATCGAAAGTATTTCAAAATGTGTAACTGTATTAGCTCACACAAAACTATAAAGTTCTATCTATCACCACAACGATGTAATCCTCCGATGTCAGAAGTTTGCCCCACCCTGTATAAGTATTTACAATTAGTAGTTCATAAAACTGACGTAATATTCTACTGACTCTAAAACTTTTAAAATTACAGTTTGTGAACTGTGGCAATATATCAAATGGAATCCGTTCCATAAAAAAATAGGAAATAGAGATGTCCGCAACAGACTGTAACGAGTAAATTTAGCTCTAGGATATAATATGTTGATTGATTTTTATAATTATTTAGGTTACCTGTTCGAACTATGTAGATTGCTGTCTTTTGGTTCCTTCATGATTGAAATAATAGAAACTATTTTGTGCTCTCTTTTATAAGAATGCTGAATATATAACTACTTCATCCTCTCTTAATTATTTGGTAAATTACTTGCCTCTCCTTCCTTAATTTTCTCATCATTTATTATTATATTCAGCAGGTGTTTGTTTTGATACCTGAGTTGTCATACTTAGAACCTCAGCTGTTCGTCGAATGTGAATTATGTCAATTTCTGTCCTGCTGTATTTTGCGATCGTTTTCTGTTGTGGTTGTGTTTGGTTTTTCGTGTAACGTTGATGTCTGGGGTCAGAGGCTAGCCGTATGTTGCAAAGGTAGTCCGTTGTTAATTGCTTACAGCGGTCTTCGATAATTGACCGAATATTTTATAGTTAGGGTTATTGATATGTTTCTCTATAGGATCTACCTGTTAGCGTCGGAACTTGCTCTGTGTTGACATTGGTGTAGTTCAGAGTACACAATATGTTAGTGGTGACTTTTCGGTTCTTGGGTATCGTGACAGGGAGGTATTCCGGTGTTCTGTGGATTTGACATTTTTGGTTTGGTCGCAGAAAAAGGACAATAGTGTTTGTGGGTGATCGACAAGAATCTTAATTTTTTTAATGGCCATTGTAGCCATCCTCAGTGGATTTACATGATTATTGTTTCTTAACGTCAGTGGAGTTGTGGGCTGTGGTTATTGTTTTTGGTGGAATAATATTTTTTGGAAAATATTCTGCTTTTGTTTTGAGGTCCACTCCACACCTTTCAAAGGGATTTATTACACCCACGCCAAGCACAGATTTTGATTGTTTGGGGATGCTGATGTCCTTGTGGTCCCAATGGTACGTTGGACGAACTGAGAGAGGAGCCAAGCAAATTGAAACCCTTGTCAAAGGTAGGTCTATTTATTTGGTAGTACCTAGCTGTAGATTGTAGTTTTTTTCTTCAGCAAGTTTTTATTTTATTTATTTTGTTGTTTACGGATATTAAATCATTTTAAATTAGGGTTACACTGGATATTGGTAAGACACATTGGATATTTTTCTCTATTTTAGGTTGTTTAGACTAAAATCATTGTAAATTGGGTAGTACTTCGTTGTTGTTAAATCAAATCCAATATTTGATTCAATTTTGGGATTATTAGAGTGGGATTTCTGTTAAAAATTAGTTACTGTGTACCATGTATAATTGGTTCATGTTGGGGAAACTATTTCATTTGTATTTTTTAGGGTTTTTAGTTCTGTTTGTAAAACTGATTCTGATTGTCACCTCAAGTTCGAGGTCATACCCTGGTGCGAATTTTACTGATGGGTTACCTTTTGAAGCTGAAGCTTTTACCCGTAGACTCAATTCATTGAACTGCGACTTGACTTCAGGTTCGCGCAGCTGTCAAGACGAGAAGGGTCCTGAATCCGGCAACCCATCATCTTCTAGATCTCCACCGACTGGATCCAGGTCCTGGTCCCAGGTTAGGGACGAAGACCCGAGGTCATTGGTAATCCGGCTATCCGGAGTTATTTGATTTAATTTTGAATTTAACGTTGCTTAATTTATTATCATAACTAGTAGGGTGATGTAATCTCCAGAGACTAAGGTATTTACATTTTTTTTATTTGTCGGGAATTGGCGAAATTTATATACGTACTCTTTTTTTTATATGCCATGTTTTTCTAGTCCCTCTTAGGAACATTGTAATGGTGGAAATTAATATTTTTTTTTGGTTGTTCATAAAAAAACTTATGATGAGTAATTTATAATTTAGTATTGGTACCAACGCCCAGACCTGTAGAATCGCTACTATAGTTAGTATATTATGTTATTTTAGGTTTGTGTATATCACAACCTCACGTTTACTTGATTTGTATTTCTGACAGTCTTAGAAGGAAGACAACATATTAATTTCTTACTAACCAAGTTTTTTCATAGCCTTTGTTATTATTTATGTTTATATTATTTTAACTTATCAAGTAAGTGAGGACTTTGTTTGAGTTGACTTATCTCTTATCGCCGCTTGCTTTGAACCTCATAGGGGGGGTATATTGCTTTTTCATGGTTTAATCAAAATTGTCATTGTGAATATTTTCCTTTTATTATAATTCGACATAAGTGGATGTTTGCTTTATTTATTCCTACCCCTTATTCTACTGGGTCTTGAGGGGGTGACTCATCGTGATTGGTCTAGGTGGAAGACTCAGTTGGCGCCCATCTACAAAAAAATTGTCTACATATTACTCTTTCTATCCGGAAGATCAAGCAGAGGGAACCACCCCTAACTCCGTCTGAGCGACGTCGAAGGCCTAAGGTTGTCATCCGGGGCAACTGACACTTGTGTAACCAAAAGGGTAATTTTCTTTTAACTTCGATTCTGACGTCTCTTTTCAAATTAATAACCTTTTTGATGAGTTGCATTTTGGGAAGTTACAAGACATCAAAATGATATTGAAACACAGACAAGCAATAGAAAATTTCTAAGTGAAACCCAAGGCCCCATATATGTAATTAGTGCCTGGTACTTTATATCAGCAGTTATTAGCAAATAAGTAAAAGAAAACTACGAAAATAATAATGATTTATTGCATCTGAAACACAATATGGTTATAGTGTGACTATTGTTAATGTGATGACCCATATTTTTAATCCCTTTGAAGGAAAAGCCGCCAAATGGCGTGCATAAAATTCTTTTATGAATTCGAATATTAAGAAATAATGCTTTTCAAATGTAATTCAAATTAATATAGTGGATTAAAATTAACCTGCATAAAATTTGTAATACAATTCAAGACGAGATCCAAACCAGTGAAATTGATCTGGCAACACCGCTCGACCGCTGAGAGTCGAACGTATTTACGAGAGGCAGATGTTATGGAACGTATAGGTTTAATATTTTACATGTAAAATAATTAGTTTTCTCTGCTTTATTTTCATAATAATGACCAGCGAACGTAATTACTGACGTATTGTTTTGTTTTGCCACACTAGAGCTGTTCCAAAACAATCGTATGGATTATTACATATATCAATATATCAATATTTGCTTTATTCTTTCTCATGTGTCTGCATAATATTATATCGATCTCCATGGGAAAAAAATCAGAAATAGATTGATAAACAGGTAGTCTTTTGCGTGTCATATTCAAAAATTGCCGACAAACGTTCCAAGGGTAGGAAAAAAATAAAAATTACAGAAACTTTACTTTATTTTCTCTCCTGTATCTACAAATAATGATGTCCATGAAAAAAAATCTGAAATATAGATTGATAAACAGGTAGTCTTTTGTGTGTCATATTCAAAAATTTCCGAAACGTTCCAAGGGTGGAAAAAAAATGGAAATTACTTTTTTCAAAAAAGAAACTACTTTATTTTCTCTCCTGTATCTACAAATAATGATGTCCATGAAAAAAA
>CAJUYG010000729.1:96342-110460 GCA_910591675.1 Galerucella calmariensis | reverse complement strand
GCAATTTTTGAATATGACACGCAAAAGACTACCTGTTTATCAATCTATTTCTGATTTTTTTTTCCATGGACATCATTATTTGTAGATACAGGAGAGAAAATAAAGTAAAGCTCCTTTTTTGAAAAAAAGTAATTTTTTTTTCCCACTCTTGGAACGTTTGTCGGCAATTTTTGAATATGACAAGCAAAAGACTACCTGTTTATCAATCTATTTCAGATTTTTTTTCCATGGACATCATTATTTGTAGATACAGGAGAGGAAATAAAGTAAAGTTTCTTTTTTGAAAAAGTAATTTTCATTTTTTTCCCACCCTTGCAACGTTTGTCGACAATTTTTGAATGAACGCAAAAGACTACCTGTTTTTTATTTTTTTATTTTTATTTTTTTTTTATTTTTTTTTTTTACCTAGAAGTATAAACTTCTGTATGTGCCTAATAATTTTTTTTATTCTTATATATTTTATATATGTAATGAGCATGTAATGCATAAGCTATTCATTTGAAAGGCACCTAGAAGGAGGAGCTTCTGTATGTGCCTATTAAAAAAATTTTCTTATATTTTATACATTTAAAATAATGACACTATTGAATTAAAATAACTAAAATCTAACGTATAATTTTTTGACAATATTTAAAAATGGAAAAGTTGAATTACTTTTTATCACAGTTTGTTTCGAGGTATTAAATAAGTATGTTTTTAAATGTTTCCAAGTTTCTAACAACATATGTTCTACATTGTTTCTTAAATGAATTCAATTTGCTTATATTTCTGATATCAACGGGTAATAAATTATAAAATTTAGGTGCTAGGTAGTCAATAAATTTCAAGTTCATAGTTGTATTGCTTCGTGGAATTTTCAACTGTTTGTTGGTGTTTGATCTGGTACAATATTGATGATCTACAATTTTTTTTAATTTATCTGATTTATGGAAATAATAACAGGACAAAAGGATATAAAGACAACTCACATCACATATACTCTCATTGTATAATAAGCTGGTGTGATACAATCTGTTTTTGTTGAAAATCACCTTTAGGATGTAATTTTGTATTACCTGTATTGGTTTTATGTTACTTTTGTATGTTCCTCCCCATACTATTATACCATACCTAATAAGTGACTCTACCAATGTTTTATAGACCGTTACTATTAATTTAGTGCTCAAAAACTCTCGTAAAATGTAAAACTTTCTGATTCATTTTCGAATTTTACCAGTCAGATAGTCCACGTGGTATGTCCATTTGAGATTTTGATCAATTATCACCCCTAAATATTTAGTCTTAGATACTGAAGTTATTTCAAAATGTGTGTTTTCCTCTATTAATATTTTATTATAAATAGGTCTGTTGGCATGTGTTAATGAGAAAGCTATGTAATTTGTCTTAGTTATATTCAGTGACAACTTGAAAGTTTGAAGCCAGTTTTTTACCTCCTTCATACCGTTTTTTACCCGTGTTTTGACTTCTTCCCAGTTTTCACCAGAGAATATAACAGCTGTATCATCTGCATAAGATAGTATTTTTCCTTCGATGTTAATGTTAAGTAGGGAATTTATATATGTTAGGAAGAGAATTGGCCCCAGTATTGTACCTTGTGGCACCCCAATCTTAATTTTTCGTGGTAAACTGACACTATCATTAATTCTTAGAAATTGGTCTCTATCTGAAAGGTAATCCCGGAAAAGTTCCAATACAGTACCTCTCACTCCATAGTGGTTTAATACATTTATAAGTTTTTCATGGGGTACTGTATCGAATGCCTTCGCAAGGTCTATGAAAACTACTATTGCTTTTCTGTTATTGTTGAGATTATTTGTTATTTCTGACGTAAGACTGTATATTGCATCTGTTGTACTCTTTCCCTCCACAAATCCAAATTGATTTTCAGATAATAAGTTATTAGTATTTAAATAGTTGGTTAATCTGTTTTTCAGGCATTTTTCCAATATTTTGGCAAAGTTATTTATTAGGCTGATTGGACGATAATTTTCAATTTTGTTTTTTTGCCCAGATTTATGTATTGGAGTTACTATTGATTGTTCAAAGTATGATGGAATTTGCCCTGTAGTAAAAACAAGATTGATAATATGAGCTAGTGGTTTTGCAATGTGAAGATGGATAAACTTGATTATTTCAGCACGGATTCCGTCTTTGCCTGGAGCAGAATTATTTTTTAAATTGTAAATTTGTTGAATTACTTCATTTTCATTTACCGGTTTTAGAAACATTGATTTATTCGAGTAAGTATCAATATTACTAGGATTTTGAACATATTCAATTTTCTTCTCCATTTCAGTTCCTACATTAATAAAGTAATTATTACAGTAATTAGCCATTTCAACATCATTACTAAAATTACGACCGTTGTTATCTGTTACATTGAGAGTTGTTTTATTTTTTTTACTATTTTCGTTTGTGGCGTCTGCCATTATTTTATACATTTTTTTGATGTCTGTTTTGTTTTTATCTATTTTCTGTTTATAGTATTTGAATTTTTGGATTTTTATTAATTTATTGACATAGTTACGGTAACGTTTATATTCTGCTTCCAATTCTGGGTTATGATTTTTTTAAAGTTGTTTTTTAAGTTCGTCTCTTTGCTTGATAGAAGTAATCAGACCATCTGATATCCAATCTTTAATTTTCTTGTGTTTGTTATTTTTTATTATGCGTTTCGTTGTACATGATTTTATAATTTCGTTAAAACTTTTAACAAAATATTCCGTAGCTAAATTAACACAATTACACTGAATGACTTCTTCCCAATTTGTTAGTGAGATTTTTTGTTTCAATTTTTTGTAATCAATGTATTCATATGAGTGTGATTCATTGTCTTGGTAAATTAGATTATTTTTATTTTTGTTTATATTTATCATTACTGGCAAATGATCAATCACATCAGTATCTAATCTAAAAGATTTCAAGTTCAAAGTATTCATTTTTAACTTTTTTCTGACAAAGATGTGATCAAGACATGCTAAACTACGAGTTGGAGATGTTATATATGGAACAAATCCATGCCGTCCCATTAAAGATAGGTATTCATTAACGTTATTATTTGTATTATCCCTAATATTAATATTTATGTCCCCTGTAAATATTTCAATGTTTTTATTCAAATTGCTTTCAAAATATGTTATTAAATCTTGATTAAATAAATTTTCCTTAATTGGTGGAGGCTTATATACCGCAGTGATACCAAATGAGATCTCGTTTTGTGTAAAAGTAATTCTACTGATCGTCGTTTGACTATACGTTAATTTAATATGGCTTGCTTCTACATCAAGTTGTTTCTTTATGAATATAATCACTCCATCATTTTTGTTGATATCTGCATTATTATAAAAGGTGTTATATCCAGGGATATTGTACAGGTCTATTGACAAGATTTGAAAACATTCACTTAAAACTATTATATCGCAATAATGTAGCTCATACTGATCACCTAGGTATAGCGTAGAGGCTTTTTGAATTTTTGATTAGAGGTTGTTTTCTTGGTTAAAGTGCACATTATCGTCCTTTTGACAAGATGAAATTGATAATATAGAAACATGATTTTTGCGATTTACACTTATATTGTCTCCCTTATTTCATATTTTCTTGGAATTACCAATACTTGAAATAAATAAATGGACCTAATAATATGTTTTTATTGAGAAAATATGAATTACATGTATAATAATAGTATAGCATTGTTGATGAAAATTATAATTCATGCCTTATTTTAGCGTGTCTTACAAATAAAAAAACAGATAGGTATTAAATAAAGACGCTTGCTTTACTATATTGCGGATGGCAATACATTGAGGTGTCATTACTGAAAAAACCCTGACATATATTAGTGTTTTTATTTCATACAAATATTCAAATGTTCAAGATAGAAGACTATACAAATTTACTGGCCCTTAAACAGTACAATTTTTTACTTCGATGTCTAATACTTGTAGATTTGTCTATTGTTCTTTTACTCAAATAGTACATTCTAACACTTGCATACCTATTTGCTACACTTTTAATTAATAAAACCCTGTGGTTATCCAATGGAAATTGATCATATGAATGATTTTTTAAAGAAAAAAATATATCATTTTTATTTATAAATTGTTTTAAAACAGTATTTGTCAACACATCTAAAGACATCTTATTAACTTGGTACGAAAGATGTTTTATTATTTTCTCCGATTTAAGACATATATCTATTACATCTTTCGATAGCTTTTGAAGGCATTTTTTATTTTTCTTATCTACAAATGAATATATGGATATGTTGTTACAATGATCACCTGTGAGAGCATCTGAGCAGGTCTGACAAATAATCTTTAAAGTATTTACAACATATCCAGCAACATACACAATAATATTTTTAGTGAATTCAGAAAATGGGTCAGGCAGATAATCATGATCAAACTCTGCATAATCATATGTGTCTTCTGATGTCAACATTCTGCTTGCCCTGGAAGTTGTATTTATTTGTTGTACAGAATTGCACTTCAAAATATTTAAATTTTCTAGAGGAATACAATTTCCTCTAAAACTTTCTTTCAATTCTACATGAACAAGTAATTTTTTGTAAGCTGATTGAAACTGCCTTGGTGTAGGATTGTTATTGTGTCCTCCATGAGACCGAATTGAGGAGAAAAAAAGTTCAGTGTGGTCTTGGGACACTTTATACAGCGGTAAAAACTTCAATTTTCCACTGGACACCAATTTTGTATACATTATCTTCAAACTATTTATACATATTTTGAGTCCCAAAAACCCAGTATGTCGATCTGTGTCCAGTATTGACATACCATCAACACTTGCTTTTAAATTTGACAGATAATAATCAGTGTCATTAAGGAATGTTGCTACTTGATCGTAATTCTCTGAAGAAAGAGGTTTTTTAAATCCAAATTGAGACAAGTTTCTTGAATTTAAAACATCAAAAAGGGTGTTTATGATTTTTTTAAATTTTGTGGTGGCCTTAACCCCTTTAAAATCATTCAATTTCAAATTATCTTCACAAAAGTCCATGGCTGTAGCCACACTTTCACTAAACAACTGTGTTGCCAAACGTACCTTCATTTTTTGTTTATAAAACATAATGATAATTCATTTGCTAAATGGAATGATTCTTCTTCTTGTATTTTATGAAGATTTTTGCAATATTTCCATTCAATGAATTTTCCTTCGTCATCTACAAGTGATTCTTTTTCACCTAGAGTATTTCTGACTAATTTGACCATGTGACAAGGATCTAGAAATACCATTATATCCTCATTTGTTGCTGGATGCTTGAAAGTGGTCTGTTAATTATGATGATCTAAATTACAGCCTAGGCGTTTAGCCATAGTTAAATTGGCTGGTGGTCCATCAAAAGTAACACTTACTACATTAATCCCAGCCTCATGTGTTTTGAGAAGACACTGATACACTAATCCTCTTTTCTGCTCCCCTGTTAGCCCATTAACAAGAAAGTATGCCACAGGTATTTTCCATGACCTATTTACTGCATTTAACAAAAAAACAAGAGCGTCTTCAGCCAGACTGTTTTCATTCGAACCAGTTCCCATATTTACATACCCATAACATTTGTTTTGTTGCGGACACCATTCTTCCTGTTGCCGTATAGACATTTCGTCTATGATTAAGGAACAAAATATTTCGCTATCTTTAGATTCAGCCAATACCTGTAAAACTTCGAATGCTTCACTAGTAAACCCAGGTTCCCCATTGACATTCTGATACCATCTGGTAAGGGTTCTGGTATGTGGTAGACACGTATCAAAAGTTTTTTCTTACATAGTTATATGCAGAAGGGGAGTAGTAATGTAAGGTTAGTGCAAATGTTTTGAGATTTTCGGAATATTTTTGTGGTAATGGCTTCTTTCGATTTTTCTTATATTGTCGAAGAAACAATTCTTGAGGTCCTCCCAATTTGAAAATCACATCAATTGCTTCTTCCTGAACCAATCTCTTATTTGATAAATATTCGATTATGGTTTTCATTGTGGCAATTTTCTTTTCACGACGAGCAAACCGCCGCTGTAATAAAGATAGTCTTCTTCTCCTATCTGAGCTCAACCTTAAGGCACAATCCAATTTTTTTAATAACTTCTGTTTCCTTGGTGTCACTGTTACGTCAACTGCCATTTTTCTAGAGTGCTCAATTCCACTCGAAGTTGAGGGTGCCTGACTGGATTCTAACAATAATCCATGGGAAGATTTTGGAGTTGAATGCCCATCAGACGGTTTTTCAATCTGTAAATAAATAGATAAACTTTTTGAGAAACTGTTGAAAAATTTAATTAAATGGATTGATAACTGATATAGTATAATCCTCGAGGATTGAAAAATGTTTTGTACTAACACCACTTACACCTTATCAGGAGCGCATGGCAGCGCCCCTGGTTTCTTCTTGCGGCGCTCCGGGGCGCACACTTTGGGAATCACTGTTATAGATGCTTAAAATAACAACATACCTCAATAACTCCAATTGTTGGAATAGCATCTTTTCTTTTACGGATCAAGCAGGAGGAGGTTCTGTCAAAATGTTCTTCAGCAAAATGCTTCGAGCTTAATACGCTGTATTTTGTTGGCTGCCAAGAACCTCTTTTCACAAATTTGAACCACATATCTCTTATTGATGGAGTTCTAGGAAATCTACAAACATTAAATATAATATGAAGTTAAAGAAAACTCATTGAAGCACAAAGAAATATATTCCAGTACAGTCCTGTTTCGATTGTTCACTAACCTATGATATGTTGTTCCTGATGATTTTTTTGTATTTACACTGTCTCTACTTGTACAACTTCGTGAAGCACAAGAAACCATTATTGTTCAATTATTTAAATAGAAAAAAACGACACTAACAAAAAGAAAATCCAAAAAATACACAATTCACATACACAAAACAATACTAATGTCAAGTTGACAGAGAAGTGGTAGTAAAATGGCGAAACCGATACCATTTTCATGACAGGCGTAGCGACTCCTCTTAATACTAGCTCCATGAGTTACACTATACAACAATGAGTACAAGGGAGTTATATATTATTCTTATTACAAATCCTTCTTTAAAGTTCATCCGTTTCGGAATCTGAGCTGTCTTCACCAGTATTTATTATCACTGGTTCTATAAGTATTCCCACCAAATTTTAATCTTGAGTAAACCAGTCTTTGATTATTTTTCCGGTATGCCTAACACAATTATCCCAAACACTTGCACTACAATTTTCCAATGCTTCCTTCCACATACTCAAGACTTTTTTATCACCTTATCTGTGGCATGCTTCCCTAAAAAAATAAAAAGTTTAAAATCATCATTATCTCAAACAAAACAAAATATTTTTTTATATTCACTTCATACTAAACTGGAATACATAATTTTGATATTCAGATTTTTTTTTATGTATACCAGATAATTTATAGAACAACCCCATGTATGTGACATCAACAAATTCAAATTAGAATACTTAATTGTGAAAAATACACATAGTACACATAGTGAAGTATTTTCAAAATTTTATTGTTCTCAGAAAACATGGTACAATCGGCAAATTCAACTTAAATTAACAAAGTAATATTAAAAAGTTTCTAATAACAAATGCAGTTTTTTGTCAGTTCCTAAATTATTCATGCAAGAGGATCTAGAAAGACAATACAGTTTTGTGTTATACACTTATAATTATTAAAGATATAATTAGTTTAAATAAACGCATAAGTACAGGGTGATTGGTTATATGACCCCATACTTGACTATTTCATTATTTACAATACAAAAAAGTATCGAATGAAAGTCGTAGGGGTTCCGGTAATTTTGCTGGAGTATAGTTTTTCCATTTTACTTCAGGTGAAATTCTGCGTAATTTTCACTCTGAAAAGTGTTTGAAAAAATCAGTATTCAAAATAAGAAATGTGGGTGACTTATTTTTAGTAAAAGCATAATGACTGTAAAGTCGAACTGTCTAGTTTAGGGATATCTACTTAATGCTAAGACTTCAGTCAACAACTTGTAAAATTTGAACAATAGAATAATTAATCGTCTCAAAATTAAACAAAAACTACCTACCTTGAAAGTTTCATTATTTATATCTGTACGATCGGACAGACTGCAATTACGCGCAGCGGTCATGGTTCTCATCACGCAATTACGCGCACGCCCTTAAAAAGGTATGCTGTGATTGCGCGCAAAGTTATGAAAAAAAAACGGACGCACGCGAATTCCCGACAGGATAACCATTCTACCTGTGTCATAATTAGGGTACGTTAAACTGTCACTCGAGTCCCTGTCAGGGTGAAAACTGACCTGTTCAGAGGGTGTTCATTTGGGCAGGGATGAATTGCGAGCAGTGGTCATTTTCTACCTGAATACGAGTAAGAACACCAAAATTAGGAGCTGAATTACGTGCAACAAGATAGACACAAAATTAAGGAAATTGAGGAAATATGGAATAAATTGAATGGTAAAGGTATTTATACATTTATTTCAGGACTAATAAGACACCTAACCTAACCGTTTAAGTTTATTTCGTTTTTGGAAATTATGCCTACCTATACCTACTTTCCGATGGCCAGGAAGTAGGAATTTAAAAAATATGTGTTCGATATTTTCATACTATTCGTTAAATAAATTGTATATATTTTTCCTAATTCCATGTATACTACACCTATATTCACTAATTTAGAAAATTTAGAACAAACATTTAAATAATGATAAGTACCTACCTCTCTGAAAAATCTACATTTATGGGTATTTACTTTTAAATACCCACCTAAACATTCAAAATGAATGTTTTTTTACCTGGGTGAGTTATCTTGTGTGATGTACATAAATTTTATTTCCTTCCCCGCTACCAGAGGTACACCAGGGGCTGTATGTTTGAGTTTACGTGATAAATTTCGAAGGTGATATTTGTATCACCAGAATTGCGCATGCGATACTCTTTTCGTTCGATACCCTATTACCGAACCGAATGCGATAAAGAGGTTGTCGATTTCGAAGGATGTGATATATTGTGAGGGAAGTCTTGGCTTGGGTCACAAAGTCAACCAATAGCCGAATGATTTATAAATCACATGATTTGGCTTGTCATGCTGTCAACTGTTCTGCTATATTTTTTATTGTTCTGTATGTGTTCTGTGTATTTCTTGTTTTTGTTTGTTCTCTTTGATTATCTTTGTTGTTTCTGAATACCTGTGAATAAGTTAATTATATTTACCAAATATTAAATACAAAATCTTCAACTATGAACGAAACGAAGGAGAAACGTGCCGGTTATGTCTCCAGGAAGCAAAAGAATAGACTCTTTTCCCTAATGCAAGGCCGACCAGCGTTATGCAGTGTTCGGTTCTCCACAAGTTTCACCAAAAAAGACGGCCAAAAAGAATGGCTGAGCATTGCAACCACATTGAATGCAATTCCAGGTGGGAACAAAAGTTGGACGCAGTGGAGAAAAGTGAGTAACTAATTACCAAATGTGAATGCTAATGAAAACGGTTACCTTTTAACGCCTTTTTTTTAGTGGCCCAAAGATGTGAAAATCGCAAGGCGATAAATCGGGACTATAGGGTGGATGCTCTAATATCCTCCATTTCTTTCGTTGAAGATTTTCTTTCACTACGTTGGCAACATGAGGCCGAGCATTATCACATTTGGACGGATTGTTAACAACAAACGCCATTTCAAAGTCACAATACTTAAAATCGCTGTCAAATATAAACGAAATAAACAGATCAGTGTGACGTTTGCATACACTACTAATGTTGGAAAACGTCAGTTGAATGATCACAATTGTTTCCAAGGCTAACCTGACCAAAGATGGGTTTCAATTGAACAAGCTGTGTATAAACACATACTTCAATGTTACCTATCACTTGAACATAAAGTGGTTTTTAGGATCTCGAGAATACTGAAGAATCAAATACTACAGTACCTGCATTACCCACCATGGTAAATATATCCCAAATACTAAATAATGATATATTCATGGTATATTCATGCTGAAGAAATAGGTATGTAAGTACCCACTACTGAAATTTAAATTTTAAGTAAAATCTAATTGTGCTTTCAGTATTTGAAGTGCAGTCAGGGCCTGATATGAATAAACAGGAACCAGAAAATCTTGCACCCATAGTGGTACCTGGATTTTTCTATACACCAACTTCAGGTATGAATAGTTCTCTCATGATTGAGAGAATTGCTCATTTGTATCAATTTCAGTAAAGAAGCACACAGATTCATCTGCGATGAAGTTACAGGTGGCTGCTTCTGCTGCAGCATTACAGAGTGAATCAGCAAATGAGAAATTATTAATTAAAAGGGAGTACTATGAAAGAAAATTAGATGTTATGAAAGCTGCAGAAGGTAGAAAAATATGCTACTATATAGATACTATATATATACAGAACTGCGCAACAAGCTCATAACATCAAAGAATGATATAGCTTACATGACAGACCTGTATAAATTGTTCAACGACATGAACCTCCAACTGCAAGGCGATGAACTAAATTTAATTAAAACAAAAAATGTCGTTGCTGCTTATGCTTATGCTTACCTATACCTACTTTCCGACAGCCAGGAAGTAGGAATTTGAAAAATATTTGTTCGATATTTTCATATTATTCGTTAAATAAATTGTATATATTTTTCCTAATTCCATGTATACTACACCTATATTCACTAATTTAGAAAATTTGGAACAAACATATAAATAATGATAAGTACCTACCTCTCTGAAAAATCTACATTTTGGGTAAATACCCACCTAAACATTCGAATTGAATGTTTTTTTACCTGGGTGAGTTATCTTGTGTGTTGTACATAAATATTATTTCCTTCCCCGCTACCAGAGGTATACCAGGGGCTGTATGTTTGAGTTGACGTGATAAATTTCGAAGGTGATATTTGTATCACCAGAATTTCGCATGCGATACTCTTTTCGTTCGATACCCTATTACCGAACCGAATGCGATAAAGAGTTGGTCGATTTCGAAGTATGTGATATATTGTGAGGGAAGTCTTAGCTTGGGTCACAAACTCAAACAATAGCCGAATGATTTATAAATCACATGACTTGGCTTGTCATGCTGTCAACTGTTCTGCTATATTTTTATTGTTCTGTATGTGTTCTGTGTATTTCTTGTTTTTGTTTGTGCTCTTTGATTATCTTTGTTGTTGCTGAATACCTGTGGATAAGTTGATTATATTTACCAAATATTAAATACAAAATCTTCAACTATGAACGAAACGAAGGAGAAACGTGCCGGATATGTCTCCAGGAAGCAAAAGAATAGACTCTTTTCCCTAATGCAAGATCGACCAGCGTTATGCAGTGGTCGGTTCTCCACAAGTTTCACCAAGAAAGACGGCCAAAAAGAATGGCTGAACATTGCAATCACATTGAATGTAATTCCAAGTGGGAACAAAAGTGGGACGCAGTGGAGAAAAGTGAGTAACTTATTACCAAATGTGAATGCTAATGAAATCTAGAAACATGTATAATGCTAAACATATGTGATAATATAAAATAACCACTATTATTTTAGACTTGGCAGGATATGACGAGCAAAGTAAAAACAAAGCAAGCCTCTATTAAGAGACATGCTTCTGGTACAGGCGGAGGACCTCCTTTACCACTAAAATTGAAGCAGAACGAGGAGGACATATTAAGTCTCATAAGTAACGTAGCTGTGAATGGACACTCTTCAGTTCAAGAATATGTTGCACACTTTGTATGTATTTAATTGTTAATAACTAATGGATTACTTGGAGTTCAAACTTAGCTATTCTTGAACTCTCGTTACCTCAACTTCTTCTAATATCTTAATCAATTGAAATACATATTTAGAGCTTTATCTCACCTCACAACAGGTTTTTATTCAGCAGACAGAAATGCAATTATAAACACATACTTCAATGTTACCAATCACTTGAACATAAAGTGGTTTTTAGGATCTCGAAAATACTGAAGAATCAAATACTACAGTACCTGCATTACCCACCATGGTAGATACATCCCAAATACTAAATAATGATATATTCATGGATCATTATTATTGTAAAAATGATGCTGAAAATTGTGCTGAAGAAATAGGTATGTACCCACTACTTAAATTTAAATTTTGACTAAAATCTAATTGTGCTTTCAGTATTTGAAGTGCAGTCAGGGCCTGATACAAATAAATAGGAACCAGAAAATCTTGCACCCATAGTGGTACCTGGATCTTTCTATACACCAACATCAGGTATGAATAGTTCTCTCATGATTGGGAGAATTGCTTATTTGTATCAATTTCAGTAAAGAAGCACACAGATTCATCTGCGATGAAGTTACAGGTGGCTGCTTCTGCTGCAGCATTACTGAGTGAATCAGCAAATGAAAAATTATTAATTTAAAGGGAGTACTATGAAAGAAAATTAGATATTATGAAAGCTGCAGAAGGTAGAAAAATATGCTACTATAACAAAATTATTGAAATAAAGGGAAAAAAATATTGATAGAAGAAAGGTACGGGCCCTTGAGAAAATTAGTGAAAATTGTTAGTTTATTTACATAAATAAAAAAAATTTGATGTACTCAGTAATATTTATTCATTATAAGAAAAAAATTAGTTGGTGGAATAATTTTGAATCAGACTTCTCTGCCATCTCCGACCTTCTTGCAGTTGAGGATTAACTCTTGCGCCAATACCTCCTTCTCGTCCTCTTCCTTCATCATCTAGTATGCCCAAATCAAGATACTCATCGATATCTTCTGGTTCAGGTGCAGGCATATTATGTTCTATACGAAGATTGTGTAGAACTATACGAGCAGCTTCCTCCGGATGATAGTGAAGTACTAATTGTTTCAAAAGGCATCTGAACCTCATTTTGAGAAGACCATTGCATCTTTCAATGATACAACGTGTAAGTTTATGACAATTATCATATTCTGCTTCTGGAGATCCTGGCAAGGGTTCATTTTCCAAAGGTGTCAATAGCCACGGTCTTAATGGATATCCAGAGTCTCCTAAAATATGTTATATAGGTACATTATAAAAATATCATTGGGCATAGCTGGGCTAATATATTTTTGTAAAGTCAGAAAATGACATGTAGTAAATTAATTCACCCTGTATAGGAAAAATTTTGGAATGAATTGATTCAAATTTAAAAATAGAACATTATGAGAACAATTAAAAAAAAATCTAATAATCATAGAATATCTTTACAAACCTCAAATTAATAATCTTAGAATTGATACACTTGTAGTAAAGTGTAATAGATATTGTAGTCAAATTAGATTTATGTAACTAATTTTAAAATTTAGTGAAGTGACAGTGTTTAATCGCGAAATGAATCAGCCGATTAAAAGAAAGTGTAGTTAATAGAGAATATTGATATCATAAACATGCGAAAGGACCTTAACCCACACAGCACATGACATCCAATGGATGTCCGTTTTGCGTCCGATTCAAGTCCAAACGTCCATGAATGTTAAATGGACATCCACTGTACGTATAGGACATGGACGTATAATGGATATTCCAGTTCTGTACACTCATTGTACGTACAGGTTATTCATTATAAATTACCCACCCCTTATCATCGTTATTATTGATCGTAGAAAAAAAAGTTATTTATGAAAGTTATATGTTTTCAACTGAATTTTCTAAAAATGCTATCAAAAATTCAGTTACTCACCGTATACAGGGTGAAATAAAAATGTGTTGTATTTTGTTAAATATAACACCCTATATATTATAACACTTTTAAAAAGATAGTTTTTTTCTGATTTCAAAAATATATCATATGTTACCCTTATCTTAAGCCGGTATTGAGTTATTAGCGAATAGCATAAATAGTATAATTACGGACTCATTTGCATTTTCAAAGAAGGTCATGAGAATGACAACTGTCTGTTTCAAAAGTGACATTTATTTTAATAAATCATCAAAATGATGTATAACGAAGAAAAAGTTCGCATATTTACCTGTTTTATTGGAAATAACAAAAACAAACGTGCTGCCAAACGAGCATACAGGGTGTTATATCCTAATTTTCCTACCCCGTCAGAAAATACTTTCTATAACATTCACAGATAAGTGAATAATACCTATAGTTTAAATAGGAAAAAACGAGAAGTTGAA
>CAJUYG010000729.1:64821-81342 GCA_910591675.1 Galerucella calmariensis | reverse complement strand
AAAAAAAAAAAAAAAAAAAAAAAAAAAAAAAAAAAAAAAAAAATTGTAAATGTAGTTGATATGATTGGTATCTATCATGGCTATGATAAACCTAAAAATCCTAATCTTTTTTTGTTTGATTTTATTAATGAAGCAATTGAATTAACAAACAATGTTTGTTAAAGTGAATCTTTCAATACTTACTGGCCAATTCATAAAATTAAATTGTTTAGGAACGCAACGTTTGGTGAGAATGTAAACTTTTATTTATCATGCCCTAATTTTTACAATACTAGGTATATTCGAGAATTAAATTTAGTTCAGATAATTTGTTGTCAAAATCTGCTGTAATATTGTCACACTGATATGACATCAGAAATAAAATAATAACCAGAAGGTGAATTGATATTACCTTATTATATCTTCTATGTATTATTGCATTTCAACAAGATCTTTCTGGATTCCACTTATTTACTTTTTTTATTTAAAGTTATGCATTATTTGGTTACTGTCAATTCGTTTTCAGATAATTATATCAGTGCTTGAAAGAAAGCACAGAAGTCATGCCACACACGTGACTTAAACTTCACCGAAAATGAGGAAAGTCAACGAAGAAATAAACATGAACAGAATAATTAACAATAAAACTTAGATTATTCTTACATGACTTTAAAACTAAATTATTGAAAACCATATTAATAAATACATTTAACATTATAGCATAGTCGAAGCAAACAAAATATCCTTCAAAGCCGCAAAAATTACAAAAAACTTGAGTATTTAAAAGTGTTGTGATTAACATGAGAAAAACTTTACGAAAATTGCTAAGTCAATTTTTGTTTTTTTTGTGTTTTCACTCTAATTATTTAAAAAATGAAATTACAGGTACCTAAATGTTCAAATCAAAAATTGTAGCTAATACATTTATTTACAATGTTTGTCTGAATTTTTTTTTGTATCTGCATTATTTTTCAAAATATGCGAAATTTCCCTAGTAGTATTTTTGAACATCAATTTTCATGTTTTTAATTTCACGATAATAAGTAAACAATCAAATTGAGAAAAAAAATTCTAAAATGAAATGTGTTCTAAAATGGAGTAGGTAGGGTAGACTGGATAGGATCCGACACTGGGGTGCATTTAACAGTTTCCATTTTTCCGCAAAATGAAACGTTAAAATTTCGGTGAAATTCGTGAATACTCGGGGTAGTCCATAGAATAACCCCACAAAATATCTTAGTTGTTCTGTAATTGTAGCAGATGTTAGACGGGTTTGCTTTGCTATTCTTCGCCACGTGTTTTATAAATCACAGTGTTTGAACTTCTAAAAATTTCCGTGCCATCCTTTATTATTAACAATAAATATACTAACTGTGATAAACATTGATGTTGGCCGAGCTGGTAAGTAACATTATTTCTCACTAATAATTAAATCATGTAGGTCGAATGAGTTTTTAAACGAAACAAGTGGTTATGGGGGCCATTCGACAATCTATTTGGAGTAGGATTCGACACTGTCGAATCCACCCCATATGGTGATAGTCAGTTTAAATTACTGTTTCCAAATGTTAACACAATAGTACCAACTACTTTCAAAGTTATTCATTTGAATATTTTATCTTTATTACAGAAAGCACCTACGATGAATCAAATTATTACAGTTCAAAATACACGTCAAACCAAATTTTCACGCAAAACCAAGAAACCGAGCTTGCTGAATACTTTAAAAAATGTTCGAAATTAAAATATGGACAGACATATTTGTCAGCTAGAAAGTTTGCATTTCAATATACAGAAATAAATAATATTAAATGTGCCACTCGATAGAAATCAGATCAAATTGCAGGTGTTGACAGAATGTTTTGCTTTATAGTTTATGAAGAGGAATAGTAATTTAAGCCTTCGCAAACCGGAAAATACAAGCATTGCTCGTGCTTCCGAGTTTGGTACACTACGGTCTGAACACGATATTTCCTAAGTGTCGAGACAAGGTGTCGATCTGCCAACGAGTGGAAACTATTTGCTAGAGCGCGGTGCACTTGTAGTAGTATTTTTATTACCAATAATATTTTAATAATAGAGATTATCATTTTTTATTATTAAAATGAGTGGTAATAATAATATCCAGTCGGCTTTGTGGACTAGAGAAAATACGAAAAAACTGATTGAATTATTAGAAGCAATTCCCAAGTTGTGGGATACCTCATCCACTATCTATAAAGATAGAACAAAAAAAATGCAGCTATTGCAAAAATTGCAGAATACTTTGGTGCTCCTTGTTCCGAGGTTACCAGAAAATTACACAATTTAAGAACACAAATGAATAATGAAATGAGAGAAATAAAGAAAAAAAAGTCTGGAGATGGGATAGATGATGTGGTTTTTACGTCAAATTGGGAGTTTCTCAGTGTACTACAATTTTTGGTAGGGACCATGACGTGCAATAAAACCCAAGGACGTTTGGTAAGTCAATTTTATTCATTTATTTATTTTTAATAATACAATATTTTATATATATATATATTTGTATTGCCAAGAAACTACTCCTATTGGCGTACAAAAATATTCCGTAAATTCAGATCTTATATCTTTACAATATTGGCTATAATTATGAGCTTGAAGTGGCTGCAATGGAAACAAAGTTCCAGAAGGCATTCCTTCCTGGCGCCAATTACCATTAATAACAATACCTTCTTCAGATTCGTTGTTAAAGCTGCCTGGGCCTGCGTATATTTGTTTAGTATTTCGCGTTAGGAGCAAATTATGCAGGCACATATAGCCCAAACAATTTTGTCTACTTTTGTAGGGCATAGTTCTATAGGTTTTCTCAAAATTCGAAATCTGTTCGCAAAGTGTCGAAATGCATTTTCGACTACTCTTCTTGCTCTTGAGAGCCTATAGTTGAACACACGATTTGGGCCTGGTTGGTGTCTATATGTATAAGGTTTCATGATATATGGTTTCATTGCAAAGGCATCATCAGCTACTATCACAAACGGTACTTGTTTAGTTCTTCCTCGGAGTGTCCTTGCAGGAGGAATATCAAAACGATTTTCCTCCAATGCTTTCGATAATGTACAATTTATAAATATGCCTCCATCAGATACACAGCCAACATTAATGTAAAGAAATTTATAGTTGGCATCTACTAAAGTCATTAAAACAATACTGTGATTACCCTAGAAATAGTTACTGCCACTATTTTGTGGCGCGCCTGTATGACAATATGTTTTCCATCTAGAGCCCCAATGCGGTTTGGAAAATTCCATTTGAATTGAAACTGCCGCGCACACTCTAGCCATTCTCTCCTTGAATTAGGCATCTGTATATTATAAAAAACAATATCAAAACATTTTTCATTATTATAGGAATTGGATGACACACAAAGTCAAACAGAAAATAGTCCTGAACAAACAACAGAAACAATGAGCCAAATAATTGGTGCACCAAGCACGTCTCGTACCGCCTCCAAAGGCAAAGGTAAAAAACAGACATCAAATAAAGAAGATGATCTACTTAACAGGGCTTTAATGGAGATGAGCAAGCAATATGATAACGAACAAATTTTTGGCGATTTTGTCGCTGCCGCTTTGCGAAATTTACATTTGGAAAGTAGTAAAAAAAATTTAAAAGAAAAATCCAAGGCATCATTTTAGAAGTTACATATTATGATGAAAAATTGTTTCAGGGAGTTACAATAAATAAACCCAATGTAACGTTAATTCGACCACTATCATTGGAATATTTAAATATCTACCGGACGGCGAGTAGCCAGTCCTTTTTCCTTACTAACATGTGATTCTCGTCGAGAACCTGTAGCACCGATCACCGCTGGAAGGCAAAATTTCACATTTAATGTGCGACGGATAATCTCCGTTGGTGAGGATCAGTATACACTGATATTGGTCAAATATTTCAATTCTTCTTTCTTATAGAGAGATAGAAATTAAGAACACAATATTAATATGTAAATTCTTTCTCGAAGCGGAGCATGTGAACAGGAAAGAATCCTGTGAACCATAAGGTTGAATTTTAAATTTATTTTGAGAGATTTACCTCAAACTTTACTTTTCTAAAGTGTATTCAATGTGAATGCACTTACTTAGTACCTGGAAGTTAGTACCTGGAAGTTAGTACCTGAGACTTTGTACCTGGAACTTAGTACCTGAAACTTTGTACCTGAGACCTGTACCTGCCCATTTTCCGGACGAAGTAGTTTCCATTAGACATCTCAGACACGTGGAAAATTAAGGAAAGTAAACCAATGTAAAAACAACGTGCTTCAACAAACAACA
Source organism: Galerucella calmariensis (assembly GCA_910591675.1). Lineage (NCBI taxonomy): Eukaryota > Metazoa > Arthropoda > Insecta > Coleoptera > Chrysomelidae > Galerucella > Galerucella calmariensis. The sequence continues at coordinate 77,068 of CAJUYG010000729.1, read as the reverse complement.
ACAATATTTTTTTTTATTTTTTCTACTGTAATATTTTTAAAAGTCATTATACAACTTGTAAATTTAACAACGTTGTTCATATTCCGTCCCTTCCAATATTTCCAGGTTTGTTGATAGAGAGTTGTGAGGTGAAAAACAAGTCGACTAATATTATTCAGAGAGGCGCCCACTTACCTTTCTTGATTAACTTTAATTACATTTCTTAACTTGATTTATTAACTTATTAAATTCATTTGGTTTCTTAACTTCATTTATTATCTCATTAACTTCAATATAACTTCAATAAAGTAGGATTACCCGCGAACCGGTAAGACTACTCCCTGAATTAATATTAGTTTGGTCTCCGAATTCACACCTGAGGTGCTCTCCACATTGAGTCGCCTTTGCAATTTATCTTGCCTTATTATTTTAAATAAATAATAGGTAACAAAATGAGCGCCTATCCTTAATTTTACTTCGCCTTCCATGTCAACATCTTCAAGCTCACAGCAAGATCTTCTGGATATATCAACATCAAGATGTCCGTCAACGGCGAGTTACTATGAGAATTTTGACCATAATGTGGATGAATGTTAAATGAAATGTTTGTTTGTATTGTTTCTGTTGTGTAATGGGATTTTAAAGACTTTTTGTATTTCTTTGCTGAATAAACGTGTTCATTTACTGTTTTGTACGATAGAGTTTCAATTTAATTTCAACATTTTACTATTCAAATTCAAGGTATATGTAGAAGAACCTACCTTCAAATAATCTCTTTGTAAAACGTCATAGATGGCTTAACATCACTCTGGAATTATTATCGAAATTGTTTTAACGGGTATTCGAACAAATACATCAATGTATGATAGCTTTCACCTGATTGTATAAAAATAAAAAAGAAATATTTAAAACATTTTGTATCATGTATGAAACTTACCTCCTGCTGAAAATTTCAAAGTTAGCGCTAGTCTCTCAGCAGCAGATATTGCCGAACGCATTACTGTATTTTGTTTTTCCATTTTTGGCGTAACCTTTTGTAATAGAAAATTGAAATCCGTATCCGATATTCGAAGGAAATTTTTGTAACATTCTGAATCTTGCAATTTTAATTCGCATAGTAGTTTGGAAAATGTCTCAAATTTGTCTCTCTTTGCAATACACTCTTTCACCCAACACCTTCGCTTTTTTCCTGTTCCTGGTGCGCTTTTTTACAACATAATTAATGATAACTGCGGCCGCAAACCGACGCCTTAGTAAATGTTCTAAAGAAAAACCAATTTTACTTCTACTCGATAACCATAGTAGTCACTGCAGTCTTGACGCTATTATTTACTGTAGAGAAAATGGTATAATCTTATTGTCGTTCCCGTCTCACACATCCCATCGTTTAAACCCTTGGACGTTGCCGTCTTTGGCCCCTTTAAAACCTATTGCAAAACTTCCTTTAATGATTATTTAACAAATAACCCTGGCAAAGTAGTAACCATTTTTGAAATATCTCAGCTTTCAAAACTACCATTTCAACAAGCGTTCACGGCAGAAAATCTTGAAAAATCATTTAAATCTACGGGTATTTATCCATTGAACACTCAAATTTCTCCAGAAGAAGAGTTTTCGTTGCATGAGCATACTAGAGAGCCACCAACAGTAGTCACCGATTTCGAAAAAACTTTCGATCCATCTCTCAGCACTAAAAATACGGAATATGTGACTCCGGATCGTTTGCGTCCTCTTCCAAAAATCGCCGCCCCCAAATCTAAAAATCTACAGATACCCCGGAGGAGGATTAGACAAGTAATTAGCAATACGGCTGATTTTTTTTTCATAAGTACCTTAAAGTGTGTAGATTAATATACAAAAAAGTTTACTAATCTATCGAGTGTTCAAAAGTTCTAAACATGGAGGAGATTATGGGCATTGCAAAAAAAATTGTGAGTTCCATCCGTGCACGTAGCTTACAACGACGGCTCTTTAAATTGCAGTTGGAAGGTAGTGAGTCAGCTGAACACACTGATTTAGTTCTTCACACGGACGTCAGGTGGTTGAGTCGCGGAAAATTCCTAGATGGGTTTCAAGAATTATTGCCCGTAATAACAGCTTTTCTGGACGAAAGAGGTGACACTCACATGTTGAAAAACGGAAAATGGCTGACTGATTTGGCATTTTTGACAGATATCACAATGCATTCAAATACCATTAACTTGGAGCTTCCAGGTAAAGGAAAAACCATTATTGGGATGATTAGCGCAATGAACGCATTCAAAAGTAAATTGCAACTTATGATAGACCAACTGAAAAGAAAGGGTCTGAAACATTTTCCGTCTTTGAAAGCAAGGATTCCTCAGTTGAATTATGATGTTTATGAGGCTGAATTATCAAATATTTTGGGCCAATTCGAAATACGTTTTTATGATTTCAATAAATTGGCAAATATCGCATCATTTATGAGTTATTCTTTTTGTGTAAAAAACATTGAGGAATTAGCTACTGAAATAGCAAGTCAGTTTAACATGGACTCATGTTCTGTTGAAAATGAGTTAGTGCCGATTATATCAGATACTTATACATCTCAAAATTCTGGCGTTTTATATCTGAAGATAAATATCCGAATCTAAGAAAAATGCCCTTCAACTGACGGCAATGTTTGGGTCTACTTACTTGTGCGAGTCTGCATTTTCTAAAATGAAGATAATTAAGTCAAAATATCGCAATCGACTAACTGACGAACATATGTCATCATGCTTGCGATTAGGCCTCGGTAATTACGTACCATCTTATGAAAAGTATGCTGAGGACATGCAGTGCCACGCTTCAACATCCAAAGTCACTCTTTAGTTGAGTTTAAACACTACAACTCTGTTAGTCATTGTTTTGAAAGAACCAATAAACTCGCAATTTTGAATAATTATGTGTTTTTTCATTGACAGACCTACACTTACCTTGACTAAAAAAATGCATATTTTGCGTAAAACTAATATCTATGCCACGATACACCCTACCTAGACGAAAATCCTGCATCACACATACTTGCAGCTTAGAGTCGATCGAACGTCGTCTAACAATATTGAGGTCGATCTCCAACAGTTCAAGTTTGAGCACCCCTGCCTTAGAGTAGCAACGAGACATGCCACAATCTTTCAAAAATGAATTAAATGCATTTTCTACATCAATGGGCACCTACTTACCTATGAAATAAAAGTTTTCGCTATTGTAACTCGGATGGCGCAACAAACCACCAAACCTCTTGTTGCTTTCAAAATGATATTAACTATTTCGAGTGTAAAAACGGGACAAGCCACGTTAATTGCATCATGGCGGCGTCAAGTAGTACGACAGTAGCACAAAGTATGTATTGTTCTGAAGATTCGGGAAGTGATAGTGGATCAGATTTTGGATCTGATGACAGTGTACGTGATAAAGATTATGTACAGAGTGATAGTGGGAGCGAAACATCTTCAGGTGTAGATGGGCAGGTGGGTAAAAAAAATATGTGACTTATCCCCTTATTAGGTAAAATTATTATGCCTTAATTTTGTATGTATTTTATGGCCCGTGCAACTTGATGCCTGTATAAATATCACATTGGCATATTACTTGTTACATAATGTTTCGAATAAATTATATATTTTGTGTTAGGTATATATTAGCCTTGACTTATTATCCAATTGACGCTTATCCCTTTCATGCCTCAAAAAAGTACAAAAGTTATAATTTTGGAAAAGTATAAAAATAATGACAAACTAAATATTTGTATCATGACAGCATGTCTCACTTAGTATTGGTATAGTTAAAGGCTCTAGTAAATGTAGTGGCAAGGTTTTAACATGGTTTTTTTTGCAGACGAAATATAATACTCCAAGTAAAAGTCCTCTGCCCACACCAGATAAGGCTCCTCCTTCAAGATGGCGCAAAGCAAACTTCGAGACAGCTTAAAAATAAAAGAAAAATTAAACGAAATTGGGGTCACAGCTACGTAAATAAACGACAAAGAGAAATATGCCTGAACGAGAAATTGGACCACCCTGTACTTGTAGGCAAAAATGTCGAGATGTCTTGGAGGGAAAAGCAATATTAATCTTTAACGCTTTCTGGGACTTAGGAGATTACAACAAACAAAATATTTACCTTTTTTCCCAAATGAAGTCTACTGCGAAAAAAAGAGCCTGTCCTAAAAAACAAAAAGAACCCATTCGTCGCGCAAAATATCAATACAATATTTTGTTAAGGTAAATTCAAAGTATGCAAACAAGAGTTCCTTGCAGTCCATGGTTTGCAACATTCAAAAAGCAGAATTGAACTTTTTTATAACCAGCTATGCAACGGTGTTAGTACTCCAGCATCAGACAAACGCGGCAAACACCAAAATAGGGTGAATAAGGTTAGCGATAGTGATCTTGAAAACGTAAGGACGCATATTAAGTCCATACCCAAATATACCAGTCACTACAGTAGGCAAAAAAATCCTGATAAGGTATACATAGATCATGATTCATTCATTTATGCTCTCTACTATGATTACTACCTTCCATGGTGTCAAGGTAGGAGTTTAAATCCTGTAAAAGAAAGTTACTACCGAAATGTCTTTTGCAACGAATTTAACATCGGATTTAAGCTTCCCAAAACGGACACATGTAAAACCTGTGACTATCTTAACATTCAGATTAAAAATGCACAGGTCTAATCAGGATCAGCAAACAACTTTAAAACTCAACTTGAACTGCATCATCAGAAGGCAGAAGCATTACAAAAAAGCCTTAAAGACGAAATAAAAAATGCCAAGCAGACTCAAGATACTCTTGTACTGAGTTTTGATTTACAACAAGCTTTACCAGTGCCGAATTTAACGGTTGGACCTGCATTTTACCTGCGAAAGGCATGGACATATAACCTAGGCATACATGACTGTATTGAAGATATAGGGTACATGTACATGTGGCCTGAAAACGTGGCGAAGCGTGGCAGCGATAACATTGCCAGTATACTATACAAACATTTTGAAGAAAATCCCAATGGATATAGAAAGCTCGTTGTATATAGCGATAACTGCACCGGGCAGAATAAAAATTGGAGCATTGTATGCCTATGGCAACAACTAGTCAAGAAGAATTTTTTTTGAGATCATTGAGCACAGATTTCTAGTTGTCGGACATACGCATCTTCCATCTGGTTGTGACTTTGGGATTATAGAAAAGTATGAACGCCACTATTTAAAACAAGTATATTCTCCTGATGATTGGTACCAAGCAGTTTTGAAAGCGAAAAGAAAAAATCCTTTCAAAGTTATTGTCGTTCAACAAGATATTTTGTCTTTTGAAGACTTACAGCTTCAAATTATAAAGAAAAGTTAAACTGATAATAAGGAGAAACTTAACTTCAGTACAATATGTGCATTTAAATTAGTAAAAGATAGTCCAAATGTAATGTTTTTAAAACATAGTTGGAATGAAGAGTTCAAATCCGCTAATATTGGTAAAAGGGGTATAAAAACATCAATAAACCTTACATTAAGTGATTTACAAGTAAAATACGATGCTCCTATTCCATTAAATCCCAAAAAAATTTCCAATCTTGTAGCACTACTGAGGTACATTCCACCGATTTATCAAATCTACTACACAGACATTGGCGTTGCTGAGAATATTAATAATACAGACGTTGCTCAGGCTATAGATGTAGATGATGAAATAGAACATTTGGACAACTTTAGCGATATTGACGATTCTTAAGTTGTTATTCAACTCAAGGAGCTCCAGTTTATTTAAATTCGTGTTGTTAATTTTTTGCTTTAATTAAAATATCTGTTTGTTCTTGGATCTTAATAAAAATGCGTATTTTATTTTTGTCACAATAGGATATGTCGTTTAAAAACTATTTTTTAACTTTAGATATTATTGGACCAGAAATAATGCTGTTATTTAATTATTTTCTTTGTTTTAGTTCATTTTAAAATGTTTGTTGTTTACTTATTTTGTGTTTAACAATTTTTATGATCGAAAAAATATTTGAAAGCAATAAAGGAATAAGCCACATTCTTAAAAAATTTTAATTTTTTTCCAAAACCCCCTCTGTCTAAATATTGTTCTTTTTGGTGCATTTTTCGAAAAAGGCTGTTCACATTTACTTGGAAAGTTATGATAATTGAAATTCGTGACTTTATATTTCAGGATTTGATTTAAAACTCGATTTTCTCGGAAACTCAGTTTTGTGGCATGTCTCGTTGTTACTCCAAGGGCTTCAATTTTCAGAACGGTTTTACATTAGAACTGGTTTCAGGTTCGAATCCTTCTTGGAATTGCATCATTGAAATTTGGGGTTGACGGGGCATACAAGATTTATTTTTTTCGTGTATTATAATCTAGCATACGAACCTCCCTTCTTCGTCTAGAGTCTAGCGGGTAAAATATCTTGTGGCATGGATCGGCCTACCGATCAGCTGGTAACTTTAGGGATTTATAGTAGATTTTCGTGTGGTCACAAGTTCGATCTATTTTCATCAATAGGTCGCTATTGTAACAGTTGTGAGTGCATTCGTTGCACGAATCTTGATTTTACGTTACATTTTTGGTGCCCAGCGTGGGTCCGCGCTGCGTTGCGTTCGTTGCATGTCGGAAATTGCATTTTTTTTGTTGGTGGTTTGAATAACTTTAGAGTTTTCTTTGTTAATTTAAATTTTGAAAAATAAAATTTTAACAGCTAGTTGGATTTGACCAGAACAGGTTCTGAGATTTGTTCATAGTTTGAGATATCCGGAACTCATTGCATCACATATCGTGAAATTAATTAAGATTGTGGTAAATAATTAGTAAGTGAGGGTTGGTGTATACAGCATATTTGTATATATTGTATTTCGTGGACTATTTAGAGGTTACTCAGGGAACGTATGATAAAATACATTGCGCCATTGACAGCTTGAGACACTGATTTTATTTGTTAGGTGTATATATATTATTACAAGATGGCTTCGTATAACTTAAATATAAATAGATTTAGTCAAGATGAATTGATTTATGAGGTGAAAATAAGAGGGGTAGCTACCGGAACTGTCGATGAAATGAGGAAGAGTTTAGCTATGGCTCGACGACTAGAGTACACAGGCGAAAGCTTCGCGTATCCAGCTTATCCTTACAAACAAAAATGAATTGACACCACTGGTTGCCAATTTTAATGACACAATGTCGAGTGGAGCCTTCAAGAAGTATGAGTCAAAATTGCATCATGCACTCTACAAGATGGACCATATTCCAGAAGACAAGAACGAGCGTCCGATACTACGGTCGAGAGCTTTGGCATTATTGGATGACCTATATCAGAAGGCAGAGGATCACAGGATTTCGGAAGACGTACCACCACAACTTAGTTTACTTCAACAAACTAGTTTTAACGCGAACATTGCTTCCCACGGGAGGTCATCGGGAACATCATTGAGTCACGCCGTAACGAACATACTGTAGCACCTTATGCCTCTATCTGTTACACCGATGTTACCCAATAAATGGGATTGTAAGTTTTCGGGAGATAGAAAGGTTTATCGTTAAGCGCATTTTTAGAACGTGTGGAGGAATTGCGTATTGCTCGCCATGTTAATAAAGAAACGTTGTTAGAATCAGGAATATATTTGTTTACTGGTAGTGCCTATCAATTTCATCTTGCATATAGGGGTGAAGTGTCATAATGGGATGAATTGGTCGTTTTACTGCGAGAGGAGCATCTGTCTCCATCTTATAACGAGAAGCTTTTCGAGGAGATCCGAAGGCGGACACAAGGCCTCGATGAATCTATTGGACTTAATTCAGCTGTAATGTCTGGGTAATTTAATAGGTTAACTTGTACGGTCTCTGAGGAGGTTGAGCATGCGTCGGCAGATGAAAGGCCATATATCACTGTGAATATTTTAGGTAAGTCACTATTAGGATTGCTTGATTCCGGAGCATCTCGTTCTTTGATAGGCGGTAAAGGTTTGTCTCTCATTCACGAGTTAGGTTTAAAGATAGATAAGAGTCGCCAGACAGCTTGTATAGTGGGTAATGGGAACCGTTGCAGTGTTGCTGGAGTTGTGGAGTTGCCGATTACTCTTAAGGGTCGATTCCGTGTGATTGAAGCTATTGTAGTACCGGAGATTTCTCATCTGTTGATATTAGGGATAGACTTTTGGTTTTGAATTCGAGGTTGAATTAATAGTCGAACACTGTTGTCATCTTTGGAAAGATCTAGGCTGCAAGCCATTGTAGATAGGAATGGGACTTTGATGGGTGAAACCTTGAGATGTACTAATCAGGCAGAACATGTCATCGTTACCAATAGAGCTCCAATTAAACAAGGCTACTATCGTGTTAATCCGGTGGTTCAGAAGCAGATTGACCAAGAACTGGATAATATGCTGAGGCAGAGTATTGTTGAACCTAGTAATAGTCCTGGGCATCACCGATTTCACTTGTGAAAAAGAAGGATGGTAGGTTCAGATTTTGTGTAGACTTCAGGAAGTTGAATTCAGTAACCGGCAGAGATAGCTATCCGCTACCATTAGTTTCAGATACTTTAGATAAGCTGAGGGATGTAAAGTATTTATCTAGTATAGATGTTAAGAGTGCTTATTGGCAGGTGCCAATGGCTGGAGAGTCGAAACAATAAACGGCTTTTACAGCACCTGATCGAGGGTTATTTCAGTTTCGTCGACTTCCGTTTGGTCTTCATAACGCCCCTGCTACGTGTCAGCGCTTAATTGATAATGTGTTGGGTCATGACCTAGAACCCCATGTTTTTGTATATCTGGCTGATGTCGTCATTGTTAGTCAGACTTTTGAACAGCATTTGCAGATTTTAGAAGAAGTTTTCCGTTGCCTTCGGGAGGCGAATATTACCATCAGTTCAGAGAAATGTCAATTTTGCAGACCAGAGATGAAGTACTTAGGTTTTGTTGTTGCCCGAAATGGTATTCATGTTGATATTGATAAGGTGAAGTCCATGCTTGACTTACCGACTTACCTAAATGTGTTACAGAAGTTCGTCGTTTGGTAGGGACATTTTCGTGGTACAGGCGTTTTATTCCAGACTTTTTTTCTATCATCACTCCGATAACTAGTCTATTTCGTAAGGGTTCTAAATTTGAATGGACTGAAGTATGCGTAGAGTCGTTTAGGGTTATCAAAGAAAAGTTAGTAGCAGCACCGGTGCTTAGTTGTCCGAATTATTCATTACCTTTTGCTGTACAAACTGATGCTTCAGGTTACGGAATTGGCGCAGTGCTTTCCCAACCCCACCCTGATGGAGAACGTGTAATTTCGTATTTAAGCAGGTCGTTGACGCGTCAAAAGCATAATTATTCTACGACTGAACGAGAGTGCTTGGCAGTGTTGTGGGCTGTCGAGAAGTTAAGACCATATGTCGGAGGAGTTCAGTTTACAGTGGTAACTGATCATTATAGTTTATTGTGGCTTCAGAATTTGAAGGATTTAAGTGGACGTTTATGTCGTTGGTCAGTCCGTCTTCAACAGTACGATTTTACATCGTAAGGGCAAACTGAATGTCGTACCTGATATGTTGACATTTTTTCATAGATCTTATTTCTGACGAAAATGAAGTTAGTAACTGAAATAGGGTGTGTAAATCTCCAAATAAGTTCAGTAATTGGCGGTTGGCTAATCGTCGTCTATGGAAGTATGTAGAACCTTTATATTCAGAGTTGTCTCCTCCGTCTGATTCATGGAAATTAGTTGTCCCCAGAACCGAGCGTAAATCTATCATTTTAAAGGCTCATCAGCCAGCCACTGCAGTTGCAGCATTGTATTGTGTATCTTCTAATGATGAAAGAAAATGAAATTAATCGTAATTCACAAAGGAAAAAAAATCGGTCAAAGAAAATAGACGTTGACAAAGATAACTGGAAAAGAAGTTTAAATAAAATAAAACGCATGAAAGGAGAGTCTTACATAGGATTCACAAAAAGAAGTAAAATTTGGAAAAACAATACATTAAGAGGAGAACGAGTAATGGGAGTAAGATGTGATCAAAAACATTGCCAAAAAATAAAAGTGTACGGATGCAACAAATTTTCAGAAGAAGAGAGAAGGGAAATTTTTAACGATTCCTGGAAAAATTTAAACTGGGACCAAAAGAAAATATTTGTAGTGAACAATGTTACCAAAAAAGAACCAAAGAGAAATCAGACTGTAAACCAGGAAACTAAAAAGACTAATACGCTAATTTACTATTTACAAAAAGGATGTATATCTCATAGAGTTTGCAAAAAGATGTTTTTAAGTACATTAAGCCTTGGCGAATGGAGTGTAAGAAATTGGTGTATGGAAGGAAAAAGAGGTATGATTTTATCGGCAGAAGAAAAAAATAATCAGAAAAAAGCTGCTAGAGAACCTAAAATTAATGAAAGGAAACAGTATCTTGACAATTGTTGGATATGTTGCCAAAATTACCTTCGCACTATGCAAGAGCCGAAACTAAAAAACAATTCTCAAAACGATTCTTTCATAAAGACAAAATCTCAACTGTATAAAAGGTACCTTGAATGTTGTGAAGGAAAACCATTAAGTTCTGCTTCTTTTGATGAAGTTTTCCAAAGAAAAAATTTGGGAAAATTCCAACCCAAGAAGGATCAATGTGATGTCTGTTGCAGTTTCCAAACAGAAAATTTAGACAAACAGGAATATGAAATACACATTGCAGATAAGGATAGAGCCAGACTGGAAAAGCAAACAGATAAAAAGGAAAGCATTGAAGGGAAGTGCCACGTTGTTACCACGGACCTACAAGCAGTGCAGTTATGTCCACGAATGTTTGCATCGGCACTTTATTAGAAGCAGAAACTAAAAGTCCACAACTTTACGATGTACAATCTTACAACACATCAGTCAACCACTTTTTGGTGGCATGAGTGTGAGGGAACCCTTGAAGCTTCCTGTTTTGTAAGCTGTATCATAGATTATATAAACACACAGTTCGATAAAACTGATAAACCGATTATTTTGTACAGTGATGGGTGTGGCTACCAAAATAGGAACAGTATTTTGTCAAATGCCTTACTAATGTATTGCGTAAAAAACAACGTCACTATAGAGCAAAAATTTTTAACTAAAGGCCACACCCAAATGGAATGTGATACTGTCCATAGTGTTATAGAAAGACGTATCGATAAAAGGGAAATATATTTACCAGGTGAATACATTTCTGTAGCTAGACAAGCTCGCACAAAACCTTTCCCTTTAGAGGCCAAGTACCTATATTATGGTTTTTTTAAAAAGTACAACGATCCTAATTTTCAGTGGTATGCTTCAATAAGATCACCTGGAGCATTAGTAGCTGATATAAAAGCTCTGAAGTATAAACCAGAAGGTACAATTTATTACAAAACAGATTTTGACGACAATTATAAGCCATTGAGAAAAACAAAAACAGTTTCAATTGAAAATACTGTCTACCCAAATCTGTTTTCCTCCAAACCGACTATATCATTAGAAAATACAACGGTCTACTAGAAATAACCAAAGTTATAAACAAGGATTATCATCATTTTTATCAAAACTTACCTCACGATTTAAGCAAAAAAGAAAAATTGAATGCAGGGAATAAGAAAATGAAAACAGATTTACCTACTGAGACCAAGACAGAGTTAACTAATAAAAATAAAAAAAATAAAAACAACTAGGACATATTTTTTTTGTGATCTTATTTTTTGGGACATAATTTTTTTATGTGCAATATTGCGTTTTTTTATAAATGACTTTGTTATTTAATAAACGATTTTTGAGTTGTCTTTTATTTCAAAAATTATTGTATTGTGTATCTTTTTTCTAAATTATAAAAAGATCTTTTATTCAAGTTACAATACTAGCCCCAATTATTATGAAATATAACAGTTGCAATACCTAGTATGTGACATAGAAAAGTTTTCAAAATAATATTATTGATAATTTCTTTATTATAGAGCAAAAAACAATTACTTTTTATGTCTGACTAAATTTTGTTGAATTACATGGTTATATAGTCAAAAGAGACATTTTGTTTTTGTTTTCCACAACTTTTGACATTTGCACATACGAGGTATTGTACTTAGACCGTCGATTTACTTTATATCATGTGTTGTAAGTAGATATACTAAGCCATTACTGGATCGGAAGTGGACTGCGCATGTGCAAGAGTCACGTGTCGCAGACTGCGCATGTGTCACGTGTCATCTGTCAAACGTCACATGTCACGTCAAACGTCACATGTCATCTGTCAAACGTCACATGTCACGTCAACACGTGTCACGTCAAAC
>CAJUYG010000729.1:50655-64811 GCA_910591675.1 Galerucella calmariensis | reverse complement strand
TCATCTGTCAAACGTCACATGTCACGTCAACACGTGTCACGTCAAACGTCACGTGTCACATCGCGCCGCCATTTTTAATCCCTAATTATTTTGTGTTGCAACAGTCCGCCATTTTTAATCCGTTATTTTAAATTGAAAAAATTTTGTTTTCTCCTGGGATCGAACCCGGGTCCTTCGCATTCATAGCTATACGCCTAACCCACTCAGCCATGGAACTCTCCGAATATTAGATTCGAAAAAAGGTAGTGTTGCTGCGAATACTTTCTCTGTCCAACTCCTACCTTCTTTGTCACACTTATTACAGCATACACTCCTTCGCAGCAACACTACCTTTTTTCGAATCTAATATTCGGAGAGTTCCATGGCTGAGTGGGTTAGGCGTATAGCTATGAATGCGAAGGACCCGGGTTCGATCCCAGGAGAAAACAAAATTTTTTCAATTTAAAATAACGGATTAAAAATGGCGGACTGTTGCAACACAAAATAATTAGGGATTAAAAATGGCGGCGCGATGTGACACGTGACGTTTGACGTGACACGTGTTGACGTGACATGTGACGTTTGACAGATGATATGTGACGTGTGACACGTGACGTTTGACGTGACACGTGTTGACGTGACATGTGACGTTTGACAGATGACATGTGACGTTTGACGTGACATGTGACGTTTGACAGATGACACGTGACACATGCGCAGTCTGCGACACGTGACTCTTGCACATGCGCAGTCCACTTCCGATCCAGTAATGGCTTAGTATATCTACTGTTGTACTCTGTACCTTTTTATAACTGCCTTTTATTGCTATGTTGCTACTATACTTTTCATGAAATAATCTTTCCTTGTTTTCCACCTACTGCTCACTGCTTTCAGCTTATTGTTATTGCATACTTATTTTTTGTATATTACTGACTATTGTATACCGCTTAATGCTTATTGTCTGCTTGTTTACTGCTCTTTTTGTTTTTCTCTGCTTATCAACCATTGTATTGCTGTAAATTATCCTCTCCTATTGTTACTTATATCATTCTTTCTTTGTAAATTGTATTTTAGTAAAGGTAAAATTCTGTGATTGCAAAATTGATAAATAAAAAGGGAATTCTGACCCCGCTAATTTTTGGAGTGTGGATGATGGGATGGGTTCTATTTGACAAGGGTTTTGCCAGATATTGTGTAGTTCCAGGTCATATGCCGCAAGGTAGGTGGACCATTGCTCTGTGATCTGGTTCCCGCTTTCCTTGTGAGAGTGAAAACAAGAGCACAGGAGCATAAATGCTTCTTTCCCCGTTACCCCAAATCTCGGTACTCTGCTTATCATAGTTTCCAATATATTTGTTCACAATTACCCCTTTACTTCAGGGGTAATTGAAAACTGATGGGATAAATGTAAACATTGCATTGGTCAATCATGTATTTTCATTCAAAATAATGATGTTACTTCAAAGCTCAAGTATCAAAATACCTACTCAAGTTATTCAGACATTTAAATCGAAAATTTGGTAAAATTTTCGAAAACAACTATTTCAAACAATCGTTTACAATTACCCCACCTGACCCTATACCGTGGCTGCAATGAATATTCCGTTCGCCGAGTTGGGATGTGAAGAATGCTTTCCGTGCACAGCATTTAAACTGCACAATACAGAAGAAAACCATGAGGATCCTTTTAGTTACATACAATGTGATATATGCTGTAAATATCTTGACCATAAAACTAAATACACCACCGCACGAAAAGAATATGACAAAGACTAGCATTTTCAAACAAAACCGAGACAAAGAGAATATAACTATTTTGCTGGACAACTACTCCGCCGAGAATAAAAACTGGGCACTTTTTTCGTGTACGTTGTTAAATGCAAGGAAGTTACTTTAAAAAAACTGATAATTAAATATTTCAATCCGGAACAATCATTTATGTCAGATCATTTTCATCACCAGATGGAGCTATCGATGAAAAAACATTTCTCATCCGAATTTGAACTCAAGAAAAAGAAGTCTAACAATGGCAGTTTTCACCAGAAACGAAAACAACTTTCAATACAAAACTAGTTTTGATGTAGAGGGGGAGCTTAAAACGTTAAATTTTCTCAATACAGTAATAAAGTAGTAAAGACTGGAATCGCAATGGCAGATGCTCGAGAACGAAACCATGGGGTAGATGTAACTCGAAGAAACACCTTAGTACCTACCATGGAGCTAGTATTAAGAGGAGTCGCTACGCCTGTCATAAAAATGGTATCGGTTTCACCATTTTACTACCACTTCTCTGTCATCTTGACATTAGTATTGTTTTGTGGATGTGAATTGGGTATTTTTGGATTTTCTTTTTGTTAGTGTCGTTTTTTTCTATTTTAATAATTAAACAATAATGTTTTCTTGTGCTTCACGAAGTTGTACAATTAGAGACAGTGTAAATACGAAAAAATCATCAGGAACAACATATCATTTTTTTTTTCCATTTTGGGAGCCGTTCAGATGCCGGGAGCACTGCAGCCTATTGGCTTATTGTACTCTGCTCCCATATTTAGTCCACCCATCCAGTTATCCCCGTACCTTCGAGTAGACGGTATAGGTCCATTGGATGTGTGCCATATACTTCAGGTGGCACATTGGCCTCTCCGAAGATTGCCCGTCTCCTCGAGTGCAGTGCCTCACAGTCAGACAAGATATGGGTCACGGTCTCGTTCTCCATGCCACATAGTCTGCAGCTGAGGTCCCCGTTATATAACCCTATTTTATGCAGGTGATCTTTTAACGGGGTATGACCTGTTAGATAACCTGCAATAATTCTTAGCTTATTCCTGCTGATATTCAGTAGTTCTTTGGCCCGCTTTGCACATGTGTCTCCTATGAAGGTTTTGCTGTGTACCTGTTTCGGAGTGTTCCTCCAATGAAGTCTATGTTGGCTTTGTACCCATTTTTGTATTTGCGCTCGGACTACCTTTTTTGTGGTCCCAAGAGCTGGTTCTGGTCCAACATATGCTGTTGCTGAACGTCTTTTTGCGAGTTCATCAGCTTGTTCATTTCCAGAAATACCATTATGTCCCGGCACCCACACCAATCTTACTTTAATGTGGTCTGCCAGTTCATTTAGTTCTTTCTGACATTCTTCTACTAGTCTGGATGTTACCTTGCGGCTATTTAAAGCCGCAAGGGCTGCCTGGCTATCAGTTAGTATGTTCATCCTATGAGTGTCAGTCCTATATTTGTTAATTCTGACACATTCTAGGATGGCATAGATCTCTGCCTGAAATACAGAGGTATGTTTGCCTAGTGAGAAAGAGCCTTTTGTGTTTCTCTTTTCACTGTACACTCCTGCTCCTGTTCCTTCCCCTGTCTGTGATCCGTCTGTGTACCAGGTCTCTCCTCGGGGAAATTTCAGTCTGCTTGGGTCTTGCCAGTCCTTTCTGTGAGGTATTTCTACCTCATATTTAGGGCTTGGGAGAAGTTTAGTGGCCATATAGTCTGTTTTCATATCTAAAATGGCTTCACTTATGATGTCTTTAACAGATGTGTGTCCTGATCTAACTATTTTGTTGCTCAGATTATCTTGCTGCCTAAATAGTCCCATCCTTGCTTCCCCCACAACATATCATAGGTTAGTAAACAATCGAAACAGGACTGTACTGGAATATATTTCTTTGTGCTTCAATAAGTTTTACTTAACTTCTTAACTATTTAATGTTTGTAGATTTTTTAGAACTCCATCAATAAGAGATATGTAGTTGAAATTTGTGAAAAGAGGTTCTTGGCAGCCAACAAAATACAGTGTTTCTATATTATCAATTTCATCTTGTCAAAAGGACGATAATGTGCACTTTAACGAAGAAAACCACCTCTAATCAAAAATTCAAAAAGCCGCTACGCTATACCTAGGTGAAAAAGAATTTCACTAGTGAATATATTTTTATTGATTGAAAATTTAAGTCCGGCTCTGCCGTCGACACCATATTGCTAACATCACAATGTCACTCATGTGATACCAATTTCCTATTATAAGATAGTCTACTGTGTCATCTCCATGGTACCATCGGCTCCATGGTACCTATAGTCTGTACAGCAAGTACGAGGAGTAATAAACCCTAATTAAGTATGCAAAACCTTTACAGGGAGCACCATGAAATTTTTGATGAATCTCTTACTTTAAATTACATTTCTTCCGTAAATCTAAAAACCAGGTAGATCGACCCCGTATTTGTTTCAGTTGTATCAAATTTTAGGGTTTCTTCATTGTTAAAGGATTAGCAGATAAGCAATAACGCAATGCAGTGGTGTGTATTTTGGGAAAAAAATACGTTTTAAATTATAATATAATAAAAAATGAAAAGAAATAATTATTGGAATACATTTATTACTTACATTTTATTCTATATCCGACTCGGAAGAGGAATAATCCTTACTAACATGACTTACAGCACTCTCAAACAATTTCACAACATCGTTCATTTTAAAAGTAGTATTTTTTTTCCAACTTCCCCCTTTACCTGAGCCCATATTAATTCTATGGGATTAAGTTCACAATGATAAGGGGGAAGTCGAAGAACTGATATACCACGAGAAGAAGCCATTTCTTCTACAATGTAGGTTTTGTATTTATTCTTGTTCATTTTTGCAATTCTGTAAAGTTCTTTCCTTAGTGGATCTTTTGGAAACTTAATATTTTTCGAAATAAGCCACTCCAAAAGCTCTGCTTTACGCCAACGACTTGTGGGCAATGCTTCTCGTAACCGTGAATGGTAACTTGCGTTGTCCATAACAATAACAGCCCCTTTTGGAATCAGATCCAACATTTGAACAAACCATTCCTCGAAGACATCCCCATTCATATCTTCGTGATAGTCCCCCGTGCGTTTTGAAATAAAAGTTAATAATCCACCATCAACAAAACCTTCAGAACTTCCATCATGGACAATGATAAGTCTTTTTCCTTTTCCAGATGGTGGCTGCAAACCTAACGACAAACCTTCCACGAATGCCTGCCTTCCGCTTTTAATGTTTTCATCTTGCCAAGATTTGGAAACTGTATATCCAGCATTTATACACACATATATAGAAAAATATATAAAATAATTATTGTTACAGATTGGTTTGTTTTCTATTATGAATAAACTGTGTTGCCTTTCTTTATCAAACTTACTAAAATTTATGTACCTCTATCACTTTTTTTTATTAAAATTAGTACATCCCGTTACCTCTGACCTAAATCGTATATTCTTTAGCATAGCTGCAACTCATTCGTTCAATACAAAATGTACCTTACGGTATACCCTCTTAAAATATATTTTGGTACGTCTATGAAATCTACTTAAATGAATGATTTATTACTCCTCGTACTTTCTGTACAGACTATACCCTTGCACCAATTATTCCAAAAACACGTCTTTTGGCAGGAGCTGGATGTTTACGATAAACCACCCAATGACGATGATTCTGAATAAATATTTTGTTTAGTTAATGTTGTGATTTTTATAGTTACTAATTGAATAGAATCATAATATAAATGTCT
Source organism: Galerucella calmariensis (assembly GCA_910591675.1). Classification (NCBI taxonomy): domain Eukaryota; kingdom Metazoa; phylum Arthropoda; class Insecta; order Coleoptera; family Chrysomelidae; genus Galerucella; species Galerucella calmariensis. The sequence goes on along the minus strand of CAJUYG010000729.1, from coordinate 59,302 downwards.
CTTTGTCCTATCTTAAGCTTAAAATAATTTATTTGAATTTTACTAAAGGAAACTTACAAAAATCAAATATCTGCTCAGGATAACTAAGTACTTAAAAACTTGAACCATTGGTTTGGCCTTAAAAAAGTGATAAAATTTTTTGCCAATTAACAAACTTTACCTGAAGTCTTGGTGAATTCGAATAAAATCTAATGGGTGGCATATACAGTGTGTAAAAGCCAAATGGAATAAATTCATTATTTCGGTTACTGTACATATTTATAAAAAGTCCCGAAACACGTCAAATTTAAATTATAACTTGACATTCTTTAACGTGAAAATGCAACCCCTACCTTCAACCCCCTTAGAATGACAGGTACAACCCCCAATTTTTTAAATGGGAAGTATAGGCTTGTGATATATCATTTGAAAGGTCTCTTCATTCTCTATTCAAAAATGTTATTGTTTTTAAATTTAATGCAAAAATTAACATAAAAAAAATTAATATCATGTTGTTACCGAAATTCGCTACAATACAATCAAAAACTAAAATGTAATGCAAAACGTAATAAAATGTAGAACACGAAAAAGAACTATGAATGTTAATGAAGTAGATGTTCAAAATGTTCTCCGCGAACGTCTTGGCAACATCCTAATCTCAAATAAAACTGTCTTCTAACATTATTTAACATATCAGGCGTGATCGACCTAATCGCAAGCGTTATTCGTTCTTTTAAGTCATTTAAATCAGAAGGTTTAGTTTTGTACACATGGCTCTTCACATATCCCCATAAAAAGAAATCTAATAATGTAAGATCAGGTGATCGCGCTGGCCATTCAATCGATCCTCGCCTCCCTATCCACCGATTGGGAAATATTGTATCGAGGTACTGCCGGACATTAAGTTGGTAATGTGGTGGTGCTCCATCCTGCTGAAACCATATCGTATTCGCTGGAACTTGAGGATTACCTGGATCAGGATATAAATTTGCCAACGTTGGAATGACATCATTTTGAAGTAGTGCCAAATAATTGTTGCCATTCAAGTTGCCCTCAATAAAAAAGGGACCAATTATATTGTTCCCTACAATCCCTGCCCAAACATTAACCTTTTGAGGGTATTGAGTGTGTTCTTGTCTCATCCAGTGAGGATTTTCCGTGGACCAGTAGCGGCAATTTTGCCGATTAGCATGACCGTTAAGTAAAAAAGTACACTCATCAGAAAACATAACGTCTTCTAATTGGATAATATTGTTATCCAACATGTCCATCATTTGCTCACAAAAAAAAGTTCTCCTATCAAAATCGTCTTCCATGAGCTCCTGAGTAGGTATCATCTTATACGGATGCAATTTATTTTCTTTTAATATGTTTGCTATCGATGTATGGCTAGCATTGATGTAGTGGATGCCTGTCTACTCGATGTATGTGGGTTTTCCTGAAACTCAAGCAACACATCTAATTTGAGTTCATCACTCAGTGCATTAGCAGCTGCTTTTTTTATCTGCCTTACATGACCAAACTCGCGAAACTGCTTTTCTATTTTACTTATTGTTCCTTGGGATATAGGCGGTAAATTAGGAAATTTCTCATGAAATAGGCGAGTTACTTCCTGTTGTGTTCGGATGTTATCTCCGTAACCAATCATTTGTAAAACTGTTATTTTATGCATTTCCGTTAATCTAACCATTTTTCAGAATTGAATTGAACAAACTTTATACTTAAATTACAACAATGACAACTTAAATAAAACAATTTACTACTGCTTGTTAAAATAGCGTTGCCACGGAAATTCTTTAAAGTTTTTTAATGGTTACCATCTAAAAACCACATTGCTACGGTTTTTGTTCACTTTCTCATTATCAAGACCTAAACGGGAAATAAGTTTTAAGTAATATTGTAATAAGTTCCGAGTATATTTTAGCGAATTTCGGTAACAACATGATATTAATTTTTTTTATGTTAATTTTTGCATTAAATTCAAAAACAATAACATTTTTGAATAGAGAATGAAGAGACCTTTCAAATGATATATCACAAGCCTATACTTCCCATTTAAAAAATTGGGGGTTGTACCTGTCATTCTAAGGGGGTTGAAGGTAGGGGTTGCATTTTCACGTTAAAGAATGTCAAGTTATAATTTAAATTTGACGTGTTTCGGGATTTTTTATAAATATGTACAGTAACCGAAATAATGAATTTATTCCATTTGGCTTTTACACACTGTATAGTGTAACTATTGTTAATGTGATGACCCATATTTTTAATCCCTTTGAAGGAAAAAGCCACCCAATGGCGTGCATAAAATTGTTTTATAAATTCGAATATTGTGAAATAATGCTTTTCAAATGCAATTCAAATTAATATTGTGGATTAAAATTAACCTGCATAAAATTTGTAATACAATTCAAGGTCATCACATTAACATTAGTTACACTATACAAAAAAAGGAAAACGTAAATATCTCAAGACTTTGATTTATTCAGTTAGGACCTTTCAGATTAGCACGGCAGTCTCCATTATAATGTCCAGTATCGACACAACGTTAAGGGACTTACAATACTTGAACACAACATTCTAGAGTCACGTCTCGTCAACAGCAGATTATCCTAGTGTCATTCTATGAAAAAATGTTGAACGGTCTGTTCTGTGAAATTTCAGTGAGTAACAACTGCGTTAAACGGTTTCAAATATTCTTAAGGTTACAAGCGATTTAGTATACAAAAAACTTGATTGTTTGCAGTTTCTTATGAGGAATTCCAACAATATAAACCATTCAAGTCTGGCGTCCAAGTGTCCAGGCGCCCATTTTCTTGATATGTTAGCTGTCAATAGCTGGTTACTTTATAGAAGAGGCATAAATGACAATAACCTGTATTCACCCCTTTCGGAGTGGGCTTGCAGAAGTACTAATGAGGGTGAATTCGGTCAGAAAAAAACGTGATAGGCCTTACGTTATTAGTGGGATATGGACATTATTAACGCACGCATGTGAAGTTTGCACGACGAGGCCGTAGGCCGAGTCGTGTAATCACATAAGTGCGTTAATAATTCCTATCCCACGTATTACGTACAAAATTTTATCTACAACTGTTTATTAGTATTATTATTAGTATATCATAAAATTTTATTAAAAAAACTCCAATCCAACGTATTGTTATTAATGTTGACTGCAAACATGATGTATTGCAGATAATATTTTGTGACCATAGCAGCAAAGACAAACAAAGCTGTGGAAACAAAATAAATTAGTTATGTCATCAAATTGTCAAAGTTGAACCAACAAAAATTTATGAAAATAAGTTTAAGCCAAGACAATTTCCCTTCGGATATTGAAAATGCAGCTTCATGTGTTATTTTAAATATTTAATTCTGCTATTAATATTTTTCTTGATTCCTATTATCGTACTAGCGCGGTATGTATTTAAGAACGCACTAGTGCGGTAATATACGTCATTATGACACTGAAAATAGTGTCAAATCGTATTCGTACATGACAGTTGTAGATAATAGTATATTATGCAACGATCATGTAATGACCATTACATGAGAGTTTCATACACTATTTTTGATTATTTGATTTAAAAAAATGTACTGTACTACCCGGGACTCGAACCCGGTACGTACAGATCGAAAACAGCCTTATGCAGCGCGCCTTTCCCAACTGTGCTACGAGACCACATTGTTGAGCTAGCATAAAGTGTACAGGTATGTTACTGTTATAGAAAATTAGTAATAAATATTTGTTAACAAAATAATTAAGAGTAAATATGTATCAACATTGGTCATTAAGTATTTTTGGTCTGGTGCTCGACATTTCTTTTAAAACTGACGCAAAAGATTTAAACTGTTATAAAACACTGTCAACCATTCTATAGAAAATATTGGGTCTGCCTACTTGGGTAAGTATTTGAAAATCTAGATTTCTATTGGTCAATTTTTCAGTTTTATAATGAAAACCAGTGTTATAATAAGTATCATTATGAAACTGAAAATTGGCATTTAATTAACAACTTATAGTATACGAGTAGAAAAAACAACTCAATTTGATAAAATCTACATTATACTAAACTGAAAGTTGTGACGCGTTTCGCTAACACAGTAGTATTCTCGAACGAATGGAGGTATAATGAAGAATTTTTAATTTATACAGTGCCGAATTTCACGGATATTGACAATAATATTATGATCTATTTACATGGGAATAAAAAGCAAAAAGTGTCTAAATATGGGATTAACTAAAGTATTCAACAAGTTTACCTGGAAATTCATTCGTAAAAAATCCTACCGCAACCTTTCTAGGTAAAAAGATTCAATGGGGAGGAATTGTTGATATCTATTCGGTTGTTAAGAAGATTATCTGAATATTTGTTTTTATTCATCTCAAAAGCTTCTGAAAGATTTAATTTCAGGGATTTAGGTTCTATATTCAAAATTTTAAAATTTGAATCGAAAGTGTGTTGGTTTGCTAATAAATGATTTGAGTAGTTGGAATCTGATTTTTTGTTGTGTTATGAAATTCTAGTTTAAAAATTCCTAAATGGTCTACCTATCACAATTGTCATTACCACATTTCAATTTATAAATTCCTGATTCATTTAATTTTGAATATTAGGATAAAATGTTTTTAATGAATTCGGATCAATTGTTATTGGTTCTGAAGCAAATATTCGAGTCAGTTTCTAAAAATAATTTGATTTTCAAGGATGGTATTCCATAGTATGCTAGGTTTTTATATTGATTATTTTTGTTTTTATCAGAAGGAAATACTTGTTCTAGAGTATGTTTTATTATCTTTTCATGCATGATATTGTTTATTAAATTTGGATCGTAATTATTATTAACTGCTTTTTGTTTCATTATATTTAGTTCTTTGTTTTAATTGTCAATATTCAATAGTACTGTTAAAAGTCTATGTATCATACTATTGGAAGCTGCTGATTTATGACTGAATGGGTGGACAAAACTATTACGAATTGTTATGTATGTGATGGTAGTCTAAGATCTGAAGTAATATCGTGCTTCACTAGTGTGTCAACCAGATAAAAGTGATATTTTATCGAATGAAATTAGTTCCTGATCATGATTTGATAAGGCAACCCATTAAAAAATGTTCACGATTTTAATTAATTAAAATTATAATAAATTACTATTTTCAATCATTTCGCCAGCCTGCCTACCAAACAAAACAAATCTCAGTGAAAAGTTTATAATAGTTGCTTTTTTTCTACTACCAATCTAAGCTAACCTAAGATAAACTTAGCTAAGTTAGCGTTCGTTTTGCCAATGATGTTAGATTTACTAAGTTCAACTGACCTTGCCTCCGCCAAGTATGCCGGATTTTTAACTCAACAAAATTTTTTAGCTAAGTTTAATCGCGAGTGCAAGAAAAGTCACTCATTTTTGGCATCTGATAAAGATTCTAACGTTATAAAAACATTTTTGGCGCTTTTTTGATAGAATACGTTTTATTTTCTATTTGAAAGTTATTAAAAATAAGATTATTAAAAATGTTAGTAGAATTAACAGATCTTGAAACTGGTAGAGTATATAACGGAACAAGAAGCAGAGATAATCGAATGTAAGTAATTATATTTATTTAAATTTATTAGTTTTTATTCACAAGTTCCTAAAGTATAGTAAAAAATATATAATCAATATTTATTAGATGATATAGAATTAGCTCAGGAATGTTTGGAATTATGCCAGAAGCGTGATAGAAATAATAGTCCTAATATCAATATGGATGAAGATGTTTTCGAGGAAAATACTATGCCAAGTCCAAATGTCCCTGATAGAAGACGACTTTGGTCTTATGATGAGATACTAAAACTCATTTCTTTCATTGAAAGTCATTACAGAGATCTGCAGTCTGCCAATCCCACAATGAAAAAGAAAGCTTGGCAAAACATTATAAATGATTTAGCAAGCTCAAAGATTGTATTATCTGTCAATGAAGTGAAGAAAAAGTGGGCAAATTTGGTTCAGAGCTATAATAAAGCTAAGGATAGGGAAGTCAGGACAGGGGAAGGACCTTCAAGATTTCATTTCTTTAATAATATGGATGAAATTTTAGGTGAGTAGATACCTATAAAATAAAATACTTATTATTCACTACAATTACAAAAAGTATATAATACCTAAATATTTTTGAACCTAATAAATAATACCTTTTTAAAATGATTAAGGCCTAACCTCTTCCCTCTCACTAGATTCATGTTCTCTCATGTTTATATAGGTAATGTTTGTTTCATTCACATTAAATGTTTTTGTATATGTTTTAATTGTAATTAATTTTCCAAACAAAAAAACATCTGTAGTACCTAGTTGTACATGTTTTTGTCTTGCATTGAGATGCTAGAAATGTTATATAGTTTATTGTAGTAAATAAACACTTTACAACAAATTCCAATCCTTCCTTTTTTAATTATAGTAGGTATTGTTCTGCAGTGGACCCTTTTCTGTAAATTAATAAATAGAGGTATGCCCACTACTGGCACTACTTGAAATTATTTAACAAAATACAAAATAGTGTTTAGGGTCCTAAATATTTTCTACCACAAGATGTCATACACGCAGAAATACAAATTTTATTTTTATAAGTCAGCGATAACTTTTGCAGATTATAAAGCTTATATCTTCTAATCATTCGAATGAATTGTCAGCAACCACAAAAAATTTATCAGGGCAGGAGAAACATAGAAGAACTATATTGAATCTTATTTTGTTTTAGGATACAAACCAAGTAACAGTAGCCCATACAGCGTTGATGCAGGCTCAGCTATCACGCCAAATATTGATCTCGTGACTCGTGACGAAAAACTCTTCTAGAGAAAAAATTCAAGATAAACCTGTTACTAAAATATTTCCTGAGAACGTCGAGGATGTCGGAAATATTGAAACTCCATTACGCACTACAACTCCTACCCGTTCCGGCCCCTCTCATAATGTTAGAAAAAGGAATAATCCAACACAGGAATACATAAATATAAAGAAATACTTTTTGCAAAGAAGAGAACAGTTGATGGAGGAATCACATTCAGAGAAAATGAAAAATAATTAAAAAAAGAAACTCCATAATGTAGAGAAACTGCTGAAAAAAAATTAGAACTAGAAGAAAGGAAAATCAAAGTACTTGAAAACTTCCTGGCCTTGAAAGGTCAAGAAAAATAGAAAGGAATAATAATCTTATTTTGTAAAACTTAAATAGTTACATTTTTCATTTAAGTTAAGAGTTACATTTTTAATTCAATTCTAGGTTTGTTGGTGAATATTTTTGCTAGAAATAAAACAAAATAACAATTAACAAAGTATTTTTATTTACCAATCTATGGCAAAAAAATCTAAACTAATAAGTGAAAGAATAGTAACTAACTTGTACCTGTAGAATATCTGTACAGGGTGTTCCAAAAAGGTTTACATATTCTTGTATTGTTCATTCTGATGCACTGTCTAGTTATCCAAACATTTCCTGAAATAAAAGTTGTCTCCTATTAACACCCTCAAGATGATCTGGTATAGGGTTTATCCCCATGTTTTGAATAGCTGGTACTTCTGAAATTTCTATGTTAAGATCATCTAAATTAATGCAAATGTTGTGAAAAACACAAGCACAAATAACACATGCCACTATAAAGTCTATATTGAAATTGTCAAATCCATGTAGAAGTCTTCTAAACCGACTTTTTAGTAGGCCAAAGGAATGTTCTATGGCAATCCTTGTAGAAGAATGCCTCTTATTGAAGTTAAGGTGGTTGTTTGTTAGATGACCATTATCTTTAAATGGGGAAATCAGCCATGGAAGCACAGGATAAGCTGAATCTCCTAGTAAAAAGAGATTCCCCAGGTTTAAGTTTCCTTCTTCTGCTCTTCTATCTAGGTTTGATTTTCGAAGCACCCTTCCGTCATGTTGCGACCCAGCCTCTCCACAAAATATCTCAGTAAAACGTTTTTCATTGTCACAAACTGCTTGGATTACTATGCTGTCATAGCCTTTTTTTATTATAAAGCCTTGTAACGCGTTTTACCTCGTACACGTGGCTCCTGCCACACGAACACGTCACTATGGACACCCTTGACTAAAAATCTTTCGACGGAATACTCGGGCGCCAGATTTTTAACGTGGTTTGCTCCACGGCCCCTTGACCATTAGCGTCAAGAGTTCCAGATAGCCTCAGATGGAGGTTACGGAAAATTCCAGGGGTCTTGTTGAGTTATTTCAACCAATTCTTTATCAAATCTTTAATACGACTCAATTGAATATCGATTTTTATATTAAAATAAGTTACGGTAAATAGCGGAGAAATCAGGAACTTTGTTTATTACTACCTTGTGGTCTGTTATGAATAATTTTACAGGAGCGAGTAAAAAAAAACGGGAGAAAGAACGCACGGTCAGAGCCGGTAAGGTTATCACAACCACGGAAAACTACTCTCGACACACGAGACGTAAACGTATTAGATCTGCAGGGTAATCAAATAAATTATGGCTAGGCCACTTCTAGATTTGATTATCCCTTGAATCTAAATTTAACCGGCAAAATATTTTTCCGACAAACAAACAAAAGGTGTAAAAGATTTGTACCTGAGAGCTAAAAATGTCTAAATCTGCCGGGTAATCAGATAAATTATGGCTAGGCCACTTCCAAATCTGATTATCCCTTGAATCT
>CAJUYG010000729.1:0-50645 GCA_910591675.1 Galerucella calmariensis | reverse complement strand
GGAAAATCAACGATTTAAATCTGCCAGGTAATCAAATAAATTATGGCCAGGCCACTTCCAAATCTGATTATCCCTTGAATCTAAAATAAAACCGGCAATCTCAAAAAAAACTATAAAAGGTACCACTAATTTTGACACACAGTGTAGAAACAAAAGATCCTGAATATAATTAAGATGCACCAATTCATATAAATCTTAATTGTATATTAATGACTTGTGAAAAAAAATAAAATGTGAACTTAATATAAACCCGGCGAATAATTAAAACCAATTAACTTCGCAATTGAAATCAAAAACACATTTTCTAAAACAACGTTACATTTATTTATCCTAATCTCAAACAAAACAACTTTTCTAACAACAAAAAAAAAATAACCGGTACGGAAATTTCCATGAAAATATCAAACTTTTCTATTTTACGGAGGTACGAAAATTTTCAAATAAACGGTGATAAAAATATGTTTACCTTCTTACGTCGGTTTCGGTATCGTAGTTCACTTTTGTCACAACTTTAAAAAAAAGAATTACTGTCTTTAATTGAAAATATATGCCGGTAACCGGATCGGAATAACACAAACTTGGGACACACACTTTACGTACAAAAATTAGCAACGGTCAACGGTAAAGGTAAAGGTAAAAGGTAAAAGGTGAATCAGCGGTCGGTCTCTGTTCTCCAAATCAATTCTCCTGCTATTTATATCCTCATTGTCGCTAGTAAAATTTAGATACCACAAAAAATTTGTCATATACCAGACGTATTTTGAAATTAAATAAATGGTATATATACCAAATGTCCTTATCGATTGAAAAAATTTTAACTTTAGAAACTACTAAATTTCATGATAGAATTCATTTACGTACCTCCGGTCTTATACTAAAAAAAATATACAAAACAACAATATACCTAACAATAAATAAAAATCAATTTAATAAAAGAAAAGAGAGTTTGAATTTAAGTAACGAGTTATAATATATTTAAAGTGTTGAAAATTAACCCTGTATCTATAACAACAAAAATAACTCGTTACAGCCTCTTGATCATTTGCTGGCCTTTTGATTTTGATATGGCTTCCATCTATGGCACCAATGACCCATGTATGTGGCCTTTGTTATAAAATGCTGCTTCTATATGCTGTATTGATTCTTCTTCTGAAGGACATTTAATGTAGTTCTTGATATTAAGTACAAAATAATCAGTAATTTTTTTATAACCACATGTAGAGCTTTTACATACATCAAACCTGTCTGAAACTTGCCTAAATGTCTCTGCATTGGCTAAGTACCAAATAGTTAAAAGGATGGCTTTTTTGGAGTTACTGGTTTTCTACCATATCTATGTTCAGGTAAAACATGGGCAAATGAAATTTTTCCTACAAATGGATAAGCATAAATAACATGTGTACAGATATTTTGTTTCCAACAAACCAATAAGATAATCGACGGTTGTCCTTTCCATACGAAAATGTTCTTGAAAATCAATCTCATCATACCTGGCCACAACACTTTCAACAAAATTGTTTAATCCAGTATGACTTCTTCTACCCATCAAGATGTTTTCCTCAAGAGAAGACTCTGAATCTGATTGGTCTGTTTCATCGCTGGAAGTATCTTTACTGGAACTGGATGATGATGAATCTTCATAGAGGAATTCCTAAAGACAAGTTATTATATATAAATAGGTATGTATTTTGAAATAAAAAATGCATGTAAAATACACATATTATTCACGTAGTTATTAAAATAATCGATTTTAAATTAAAATTCATAAAGGTTACAAATATGTGTTGTTCCAAATGTGGATCCAGTAAATTCATTTTCTGATTTCCTGATTTTATTGGTAACTTTAATTTTAAATAACCTTAGAATTGACATATATTTGATTTAATAATTTGTTTACCTTTTCATCTTTGTTTGTATGCAAATGCGCTTGCGTCGATATTGTCAACTTTGCAGCGTTTGAAAAGTGCGTTCGAACTACAACTCAGCTCAGCTAAGAATTCTGTAGTTAGCTGAGCTAAGCCGGGGAATAGAAAAAAAGCAACTAATATCATAAACGTTACAGAGTACACATTTCTCACACTTTGACAACCATTGTTCATAAATGAAATTTTTGTTACTCTGTGACTACTTTCCTAGCGTTCATAAATATACTTTGACATTTCCAATGTACACATTTCTAGACCGCGGTATGGAGCGTGGTTATATTCTATCGAGTTACCGGTTACCTGGAAACAAGAAAGTACAAATACATAATTTTTAACAGAAAGAAACCGTTCCAATACAATCTCCACATAATTTTCCATTCGTTATGGCGCAACTTTTATCCAAGAGAAACTATTAAAATTTGTTCTTCGTCGTCATTATCGCTCTCGTCGTCAATATCATCAAATAAATGATATTTTGCACCTAATGCAGCTGCCAGTGTTACAAATTTACTTTGGTTTTGGCTCATCATAGTCGATATAAAAGCAAAGAGGAAAATAAAATAACAAACAAAGTTGTTGAAACGTACAACAACAACGAAACTTACAAATTTCATAAATAGACGAGATGTCTGATTAATTAATTAAAATTTGACAGTTATGTTACCATAATGCGTTGATAAATCACAGGTTACAAAGTGCTCCATTTCAAATGTCAACCAATTCCATTACAGAGTAAAGTGTTACTTTGTACATTCGTTTATGAACGCACCCCAGTAGATTACCTTTTTCAGGTCCCTATTACCTGGCAACCGCGTTTAAACAGTGAATTGATATTAATGATTGCAGTCATCTGTCAACCAATAGAGACCAGTTTTAATATTAAATAATGTAATTACAATAACGTAGTGTAAGGTTGCTTGAAAAAATTTGTTCATAGAGAGTAGTTTAAAGACTTTTAGATTGAAAATTTGGAGCCAGCAGAATTGTTAGATAGAGAGACATTGCGCGTACTATTCCTTAGGCCCAGTTTCACCAACAATTTTAATCCCGATTTATCTCTTAAGTGGAGCGTCTAATCACGATTGACATATTGAAACGTTTCACCATGGTCAAAAGCGGGATTAAATCGAGTGATCGCGATTTAGTACAAATCGGCCATTTTTGGTGGATTTATCTGTCTAAAGTCCGATTAGTTCAGATTTCGATATTTTATATTATTGATGAGGAATAAATATTTTTGAATATTTGTGATATATTGTTCATTATGGCATTTCGAAGAGTTTATGATCTTGCCTTGGAAGACGATAGTGGAGAAGATGAATTTATTTTTCGTCATCCTCGATGGGTTCAAGAAAGAGAAGATTATTTCCAGAATTTGGACAATAAAGATTTTGAAACAAGGTTTCGACTTTCAAAAGAAGCTGCTCTTCAAATACTGGAATCTATTGAAGACCGACTAGAATTCGCAAACGACAAGTAGGTACCTACCAATAATGTATAATAGTGAACTTTTTACTATAGTTTTGATCATTGTGATTGGTGGTATAGGCATTATTGTTGACCATCGAAGTTCAATTGACATTCTTTTTTAGGAATAATTCTGTTTCTCCAATGAACCAGTTATTATGTACTTTGAGGTATTATGCTACTGGTTGTCATCAGATAACAGTTGCTGACTTTTCTGGAGTTAGTAAATCAACAGCACATAGAATAATACATCGAGTCAGTGCTGCTATTGCCTCTCTTCGTCCTCTGCATATTTCATTTCCTGAAACTCCTAGAGAAATTCGAAATACACAGACAGATTACTTCAGAATCGCCAGCTTTCCTAGGGTTTTGGGTGCAATTGATTGCACTCATATTAAAATTAATACTCCATGTAAGTTCCCCTAACATATTTTTGTTTCCAATTAATTTTCAACCTTGTTCCGATTTTCAGCTGGTGAAAATGCAGAGTTGTTTCGTTGCAGAAAGGGTTACTTTTCCCTCAATGTTCAAGCTGTTTGTAATGCAAATCTTGAATTTACTGACATAATTGCCAGGTGGCCTGGTAGTACTCATGATGCCACAATATTCCGGAATTGCTATCTTAAAGCTATATTTGAAAATGGCAGGTATGGAAATGCTGTTATTGTAGGAGATAGTGGATATTCCTGCTCAAAATATTTAATGACACCTTTCGAAATTTGTTTGAATCCTGCTGAACAATTATTCAATGAATCACAAATCAGAACTAGAAATCCAGTCGAAAAAACGTTTGGAGTATGGAAAAAGCGATTTCCTGTATTATCTTTAGGAATAAGGGTGAACTTGGATAAAGTTTTTCCCATAATTGTGGCAACAGCTGTTCTTCATAATATCCTTCGAAGACGAAGGGAAGCTGTTCCTCAATTCGAGCCAGAGTTTGAAGCTAACCTACCAGCACCATGGAAGTTATAATGGCTCAGGGAGACATGGGGCACTATCCCATTCCGGCCCTACATCAGCCATTGAATAGGAGGAGAAATAATCCTGAACACAGAGCAAGACTTACCATGGTTCATCAATACTTCTCAAGGTTAGTGTTTCCCTATGATGTAATATGGAATTTTTATATTAGAAAGTCTTATTTCAGGCTGGCATAGATGGGTCGCCAAACAGAGAAATTGGAAGAGAGCAAGAACATGAAGATGATATAAACAATCCACATCCTTAACTGTGAATAATGATAGGTCAAATTTTAGGTTTTTGCTTTATGGATCCTATACTCAGAATATATATTCATATTTTTCAGTGTTATTCAATAAAAGCATATTTTCCAAATATACTGACTTTAATATCATTAAAAAACTCACAGATAGGAAGTCATATAAAAAACAAACAATATTCCAAAACAAAAAATACCTTCACAAAAACAAAACATCAAAATATCACATTAAAAATAAAAAAGTTTCTGTTCCACAAACATGAGAAAAATAAAACTAAACAAACTAAACAAATATGAACAAAACAAAAAAACATCAACACAGAAAGATAAATATCACATTAAAAATCAAAAAAGTTGACTAGATATAAAATCAGGGATTTCACATGAAAACAAAAATCAACTCAAATTCAAAACCCTAAATATAAAAAGTACACAAATACAAAACATAAAATGTAGCATCAACTAGACCAACAAAAATAAAGTCTATTCTTCAATTTCTGAGCCTTAACTTGGCATCTTTCAGTTCCAGGAGAAGTATTCTTGTTCGAATCTTCTCTTGCCTCAACTTCTCTCGGTGTATTTCCATATATATAATAACTTGATGTTCCTCTTCAGCATGAGATGTAACAGTTGTTAAGGCCTCCACTCTTTTTGACAAAAGTTCTTCATTTTTTTTTAGTTTGTAGGACAGGCCTCCTTCTGTTTGTCTGGTGCCTACTTGAACTTTCTATGTTAGCTCTGGGTCTTTTTGGAGCTATTTCATCTACACTCATGGGCATTAATGCAGGCCTTTTAGGTGTATGTTCTCTTACTGGAATGCTTTGTTGAAGCTCTGAAGGTATACTATTTATCTCAACTGTGTCTTTGCCACACAAAAATAATGTTCCATCTTCCCCAACTTCAAGAGAACTATGTGGCAACTCTCTTAAAATGGTTGCTCTAGGCTTCCGCAGTTGCCCTGGTGAATATTGAGACACCATTTAAATTAATGTCCTCCTGCAGTAGCTGTAAATGTAAAATTATATATTGTTACAAATATAATAGGTAAGTATTGTGAAATGGAGTGCTTTCTGGCTAATTTTAGGAATATTAGATTTCTAATTAAAATATTAAATAAAAAGTATCTTGTATTTGAACTCACATTCTCCTGATTATCGACAACTTCTACTTCTGTACCACAGGTACTGTAATTTTCAAAAATTATTGCACCTGAAACAAAATCAAGTAATACACTTCCTCTGACAATATACTACTTCCAATAGTATTTGGAGAGTAGGAACAACTTACCATTGTCAAAATCTGCATCAGTATCATATGGGTTACTCAATCCTACTGCAGAAGGACGAATCATGTCAATAACTTGGTACATGATTGGATCTACAGTAACCTCTTTTTTTGGACCTCCACCTAAAATTGATGGATGTTGTAATGAAGAAATTGAATATAAAGCAACTGTTGTGTCTAGAAGAGATATATTTTTTTACCGGTTTTAACTCTTCCTTGTCTCTCATCAGCTGCAACTTTTCTTCCTTCAGCTTTCAAGTTCTTCCAACAATTTTTCAACACCATCGTTGTTCTTGGACATGCTGCTTCGGAATTATATTCTTGTGTGACTTGCTTCTCCCAGCATTCATTTTTTGAATTCATAGATTCATTATCAGTTTTTTTATTCTCTATTATATGAGAATACTTTCTGATAACATCTACAAGGATCTGTTTATCCTCCACTGTGAATGCTGGGTCTCTCTTTTTTTTCAGTTTTTGCACGTCAGTCATTGTTTATTGTGTTTATTATTATAAAAATAAAATAAACAAAATATTATTTAAGGTTATGTTTTGATATTTACTTCAAATCTCAATGACTGACACCGAACTATACATCTTCACAGAACAATAGAATTTTCTGCATTCCACAACGTTGCCAAAATGGTTTGCTGATATAATCGTGATATGATAAATCGCGATCATCTCGGACGGGTTGATGCATGGTGAAACGGGAAATATTGTTAATTCAGCTTAACTATAAAGTACAGCTTAATAAATCCGAGATCAATCGTAGTTTGGTGAAACTGGGCCTTAATGTAGAGAAGAATAGATTACTATAGCTGTGCGCACAGGCGCCGTAAACTGTGAGATAGTGCGCAGCTTTTATACTTTTAGTAGATAACGATAAACGAATTTTCCATACAGCTATAGAACAATGTTGTGAGTAGTTTGTTAGGAAACACGTTGTGAAAATAAAATAAAAATGACAAAGAAAAAGTGTTTTTTATGTAAAAAAAGTGACTCTGTTATAGATTTTACCAACAGCACATTCGAAAATTGTCCTTCAAAGTTATCGTTTCGACGATTAATGAATTATTTTCAAACAATAAATACATTAAAATAAGTGATCGTAAAAAATATAGTAATGAATAATTATTATTCATCATCAGTCTCCGGAATTTGTATCAGTTTCCAAGTGAAAAGAGTCTTCGTCGTTTTTTTTTCTGTCATCTCCAATATGTCGTTTATTTTCAAAGGTGTCTGGTCTCCATCGAATCATTTTGGTGTCAAATAACCATTGAGGATCCAACCAAAATTTTCAGGGTTTAATTTGACACAATATAGGTTAGTGGCATGTAGCCACATTAAAGTTACGTAAATAGGTCTTGAATTTTTTTGTATAAGTTATTTCCAGCATGGTGGTATTGTGTTCGAGTCAAAGCTTTTAACTTTCAAATCGGCGAAACGATATTTGAAGAACGCAATTTTCGAATGTGCTGTTGTTAAAATCGGTGCACGCGAATTCCCGTCAGGTTCCTTGATGACCAATATAATACACTTGAGTTCCCGTCCGACATTTGCAGGTATCTTAATCCCGCACTCGAATTCCCGTCCAGTCTATTCAATCCGCTTCCAGGTAAACTAAATAGTTCTGAAAATTCCAGTAAATCGTAATCCTAAATTCTAATGAAAAAGGTATTGGGTTGGCTAAGGGGGGGGGTCTCATTACTAATTGAAGACACAAGTTCATAAAGGGTCTAAGTAACATTTTTTGAGAAATTGCTTTTTGCTACTTTTTGGGGGTTTTTAGGGCGTAAAGGTATCTCAATTGATAACATAGTTATGGGTGGATAAAGAGTCTATGTAAAGAAAAAAATCACTTTTGTGAGTGCATAAAGGTGCTAAGTATCAGATTTGTAACATAGACCCTTTATGCATCACTTTGTTTTTAAAAACGGTAACTTAGACCCTTTATGCACTTTGTTTTTATGAAGGGGCTTTCATTTCAGTCACATAGACCCTAACTTAGGTTATGTTTCGTGAGCAACAAGTAGTGTTGCAGTGTTGTGATTTTGCCAATATTTTTTTATAATATCAAGGTGTTAAGAAAAATGTCTGCAAGAAGTAGATACCTAATGCATTTAGGACAAGAAGAAAGGTAAGGAAAAGAATGCAAACAAAACCAAAATTTTACATTATTTTTAAAATTAACCTATAAAAGTAAGGTTAGAATTAAAAAAGCAGAATTATTTCGAGTTTATGTATATACAGGGCTAAAGTTTGAATGTAGGGCCCCTATTTCTAAATAATATTTTCTTTCATAATCACCTGATGGTGACTACCAAAATATTGAGAGAATAATAAATCAAAACGTTTAATTATTGTTGATATACTAAGAAAACTAGCTTTGGTTTTCAATTTTTAACGCGCTTTTAATAGCTACCTATCACTACCTATTTTATGTAGTGATGTAGGTAGGTAGAGGTATTAACGCATGCCATATATAACAAGTCCAAGAATCCGATCTTAAGTTAGGTAAGGTACCAATTCTTGTTATAGTATCATGCTAAAATTGCCACGGTTGGCACTATGCTTACTTCCGGCCCGTGTATATAAATGACTGGTATATTTTTTAAAGATATAATATACAATTTAGAAAACAATACAAAAACCACCGTGAACGTCGCAGATGCAGAGCAAGAACCGGATTATACTCCCGGATTTATAGAATGTCTAGAACCTCAAAAGACACCTAATGCAGAAAAACAACCTGATGATATAACTGCCGATGCCGGATTCATAAAAAGCCAAAGGACACCTGAGACAGACAAGCAGCCGGAGGATATAACTGCCGATGTAGGATTCATAGAAAGTCAACAGACACCTGACGCAGATAAACCACTGGAGGATATTAGTGCCAGAGTCTTAGATTGTGAAAGGACACCTCACAGAGAGGCAAATAACAAACATTACTATTTGTCAGGTAAAAAATTAATTCATAGATAACCTAAAAAACTATTTTTATACTATTTTGTTTATACTTGGTTTCAGATTCTTCCAGTATCGAAAATAATCCGTTTTCACCAAATAATTCGTCTGATGAATATAACCCTTCTAACGATTCTGTTTCTGATGATTCAGATTTTAGTAATTCTGGTGGGTCAGCCAAGAAACACATTACTGGGGAGGACGTATTTTTGTCTGAAACACCACCTGAGGTACCATATGAGTCTTCTTCTTCTTCTAATCCAAATATTTTTGATAGTACTAAAAAGAAAGAATTCGATTTGTCGGAAAAAAAAACAAAAAAAACGTTGTCCGAAAACCTGGAAAAGAAACCTATTCGCATCAGCTAGACAGCAAGGAAAAGCTTATATTTCACAAAAAACCAAAAAAGAAGTACCAGAAAAAACCCCAGAGTTAGGATTACTATGTAAAAACACATGTAGAAAAAAATGCAGCGATAAGTTTAATGAGAATCAAAGACAAACAATTTTCAGCAGGTTTTATAATTTGGACCAAAATGCAAAAAACTCATTTTTATTTAAATTGATTCCTGTCGAAACAGTTAAGAGGCTTCGAAAAAACCGCGTTCATGAAAAATCTTCTTCGTTCTCTTATAGAGTGACATGCAATAAAAATATTGTCACTGTCTGCAAAACAGCCTTTCAACGTCTATACCAAATCTCTCACAAGAGAATACAACTTCTGCAAAAACAGTTAAATGCTGGAATAACTGCGCCATCTCCAGATAAAAGGGGTCGACATGAATCAAGAGCAAATAGAATACCAAATGAAGTTGTTGATGTAATTAAACAACACATACGCTCGTTTCCAGCTGACCAGTCTCACTACTCACGAAATAAAAACCCCTACAAAATGTACTTATCTCCTCTTCTAAATATGTCCAAAATGTATGAACTCTATAGAGAGTATATACAGGCACCGAATAGATATTGAACAAGAAGGGTCACTCTCAGCTCCGCCTTCTTTTACGATATTTCCATGACGTCATTCTGTGGCATCGTCGCAACTATTTTTCGGAGTCAGACTCCTTCCTTAAATTATACCGGCTGGAATGAATACTACGCTGCAGTGAGAGAATTCGTATTATCACCGACGGGTCAGATAAAATTATTGCGTAGTTGAAATTTAGTTGTATGTTACGAGTATAATTATTGTAAAAACCTTTTTTTTCAGTGTATATATTAAAGTTGATAATTTTAAAAAGTGAACAATAAAAAAATACATTCAGCATTCCATAGCACAATATAATCACCAAAACATAATACAAACAGAGTTAATGTTTTTATAAGTCCCATAAATAAATATATAAATCTCTGAAAAGCGAGCCCTTCTAAGGACCATTGAGCAATTCACTTGTTCACTACACTTAACAGAGGATGATGTATCTATCTATAAATTTGAGGATACTGTGCCATAAATATATATTTAGAAAACCTGTCAATTATTGACAAAAGTCAAATATAAAGGTTTATTGCTTCAAGTGCTATAAATGGACACCGAATAATAATTGATTGATTATTATTCGGTGCTATGGAAAAAGTATAAACATATGTGCTTAGAGAAAATATCGCCTTTCGAAGAAAGTTGTAAGCAACCTTTGTGATAATATTAGGTTTTCTTAATTGAGGTTGAAGCATCTTTAGTTACAGTTTCAGTTTAGTCCTCACACAGGAAAGATCTGTTTTTCAAGATAAACTCTGTGTCCGTGGGTGTGTTTTGGTCGATAAGTGTTTCGAATTTTTACATTTACTTAAAGTTTAAGTATAAAAAAAATGCCGAGATCTTGTTGTGTAGAGGGATGTAATAGCAGACAAAGACCTGGGGGGAGAATATGTTTTCGTTGTCCGAGAGATGAAATAAGGTAATAAACGTGTTTAAAAAAAGATGACAGCTCATCAGGTGAAGATCAACCTGATGATTATGCAGATTGCGTAGAATGTTTGGAAAACTACTATGACACAAAAGATCCTGTGGACTGGATTCGTTGTATTGACTGCCAAAAATGGTTGCACGAAACCTGTACCATGTATGGCAACAGTTGCAATAACTGTGTTCGATTGAAGAAGAGACAGAATAAAATGAAAAATGTTAAGAAAACCATCGAATTGTAATAGATTTAGTGCTGTTCGAAATATTCAATAATAAATGTTGATATCTTGACAGTGGAGGATTTACCGGTACGCTGAGTACGCTGCAGCGTAGGGCCCCAGGCAGCCTGAGGTCCCCGCAGGGGCCCTCCTTACATTTCAAGAATATATTCTAAATTCCCAATTGTAAAAAAAATTTAAATTAATGAAAACCGTATTATTACAGTAATAATTTTTATTAATAAAATGTATCAATAATAAATTAAAATAAATTAATAGCAATTTTTATCGCTAAGCGAATTTATTTTCTTATCCCGCGACCAAACTAAAAAAAAATAAGCAAAAAATGTTTCGGGCGGCATCTTTGCTTTGGTTGGAGGCTTGCTTGCAATCAGCGCTTTACTTATCATAAACATAAACATAAAGTTATTTATGTTTTTATTTCAAGAAAAGAAATTACCTTTAAAAAGATCTACCTCTAAGTTAAAGGCGGTTTTAAACAAAGAAATTTAAAGAAAAATGATATATGTTACAATGATGCCAGATGTAACATAATTATCGAATTGTAACATAATTTTAGAACAAAATTTGCGCAAAAATTTTCTGTACCATAATCGATAATAATTGTAACATAATTTGATTAATTTGTAACTTTTCATCAATTTACTTATTTTTTAACAAACATGCCAATAGTAGTCATGATAATAAATAAATTAGGTAGGTACTGTAAAATAAAAAACTTCCAACATGACAACACTGCAATAATCTCGACCTCGAACTTCGACGGCAATCTTTTTTTCGTGTTCTGTGACAGCAATCTTGTTTGTGGAATTCCCCGAATACACGTCAGGTCAGTATGGTGAATAGTAGAAGAGAGAAGGCTGTCTCTGTGTTGTTGTGTCTCTCAGTCTCTGTCTGGCGACTGGCGAGGTTGTTGGTAAGACGTATTATTTGAGTGAGAGAGAGTGACAGTTTTTTTGCGCTTTGTGAATAATTTTGAAGAACAAATTAGAAAAGTACCTATGTGGTAAGTATATAAACATTGTTGCTCTTTTGTGAACCGATCTCTAATGAACCTTATTTACCTCGCAATAAGTAATTTAACTCTTCTTTTAATTTTGCCTGTTTCGACGAAAAACAGTAAAAAATGCTTATGCCAAGCAACTTTTACAAGGTAGAACTTTTTTGCTTAAAAATATTAAAAAATCATATTTTTGAAATACATCAGTTTTTATAAACTTCAAGTGCCTCATCAAACGCCAAGTTCTTTACAAAAATTAAAAAATATCGTTTACCTAACTACACATTTTGTGCTTTAAATAGTCTTTCTCGTCTTTTATTATTTTAAAGTAGGTTAGTAAACACTTGAACAGTAACCACTAAACATGTATTCAGTAAGGGGATTTTTTTTTAAATTCTGTTTTTATAAGTTTGTAATTTTGGTTCAATTTAAAACGAAACCCTCTTTACGAATCTAATTTTCTAATTACGTGTACTAGCGATTTTTTAAAAATAAAAAGTGGAATTAGATATTTAGCCTGTTTCGTTTTAAAATGTACACCCTTTTTATTAAATAGGTTTTTTTAACGTTATCTGTAACAACATTGGTGTCTTTTAATGTAAAAAAAACTACTTGGTTTGGTTATTTTTTGGCAAAATTAAAGCGTGGCACCAGAAAACATTTCGCCTGCGGCTCATTGCTTGGCAGCGCTTCCTTGGGTTAAAACCCGTTCGTGAACCCCCCCCCTCCGGAACAAATTCCTAAATACGCCACTGACCTACGAGTTATTAACGTAATATGTTATTACATATTACAGATACACTTGCTGTGACTTTCTACGGTGACGCCATGTCTGACAGACATTATATGACCGGTTACCAAAAAAGGAAATTAAAAGAAAAAGGAGAGCAAGAAAAAGTTAAGCATCCAAAACTAACAGATTTTTTTACTTCAAATAAAACCAATATTCCCGCAGAAGAAACAACTTGCCAACCCAGTACTTCACAAACAACCAATGATAATGAAAACGAAAAAGGTTATTTACAGGTACAAAATTACGAAACCACAAGTTCTAAAAATCAAAATGATAACGAAAATGATGCTGCTCCTGCTGCTGATGCTGCTGCTGCTGCTGCTGAAGAAGAGACTTGCCAATCTGGTGAATCTGATATTTCAAAGGAGGCGACCGAAAGTGAAAAAAAAATGGAACGTTCCAACAAATCATTTGTTGAATTGGATACAACTTTTGATGGGTATCAAGACTTAGCTTTATGGCCAGACTGTATCAATAACGACGTGATTAACTTATGTCTTGCTAAAGATTTTTCATATTTTCAAAATTATGACCATAATAATAAATATTCTAAATCGGAAATTACACTCGAAAAGAATAAAAGACGTTTTTCTAATAGTTGCTTTTCAAAGATTCTAAAAAACGGACAACAGATAAAAAGACAATGGCTATGTTACTCACCAAGCAGTGGATTGGTTTATTGTATTGCGTGTAAAGTGTTCTCAAAGGTAGAATCCAAGTTTAAAACCGGACTTAACGATTGGTCTAATATTTTGCGGTTACTGGATATGCATCAGGAAAGTAAAGGTCACAAGGAGTCAATTTTAACATGGTTTTCAAGAAAGACAAATGAACATACTATTGATAAAGAACTAGAAGAGCAAACCAAAAAAGAAATTACCCACTTTTACCAAGGATTGCAAAGAGTCGTAGCAGTTTTAAAATTTTTGTGCCAAAGAGGTTTAGCATTAAGAGGACATGAAGAAAAATGGGGCTCACCCAATAATGGCAATTTTATGGGAATTATGGAGTTAATTTCAGAGTTTGACCCTTTTTTGCAAGAGCATTTAAAAAAATGCCAGTCTACATCAGGAAGAACCGTATTCTATCTGTCCAAAACTACGTACGAAGAACTTATTGCAATAATGGGAAAGCAAGTATTAAGAGCTATAATAGATCAAATAAACAATAATGATGTTGGGTACTATACTATAATTGTAGATGGTACAATAGACCTTTTAGGTCTCAGTGAATTTCACCCCAAAAATCACACATAATTGTAGATTCTACACCGGATTTAGCACACATTGACCAACTAGCCATTGTTATAAGATATTGTTATCAAGGATTGCCGCACGAAAGGTTTTTGACTTTCATTCCCATTGAAAACCACACGTCAGAATATTTGTTTCAACAAATATCTGCATTTTTAAATAAATGTGGCCTTTCTTTACAAAACATTAGAGGACCGTCATACGACAACGCAGCCAACATGAGTGGTCGATATAATGGAGTTCAGGCTCGTTTTAAGTCAATAAACAGGTTTGCAGATTTTATACCTTGTTCGGCACATTCATTGAACCTAGTGGGAGTCGAAGCTGTAAAATTAATTCCAGAAGTCGTTGATTATTTTGGTATCATCCAGTCCCTTTGTTTTTTTCTCGGCGTCACCCCATAGATGGAATATCATATCAACTATCGCCAAACTTCAATACACTCTTAAATCTTCAAGTGTCACAAGATAGTGTGCTCATTATGAAGCAGTTAGAGCAGTTAAAATTGGATACGATGATATTTTAAAAACTTTAAAACATATTTACATGGATGAAACTGAAAAACTGATTGCAGAAACGAAGCCAAGAACTTATACAAAAAGATGATTAAATTAGAATTTGCTATGTTAACATTAATTTGGGAACAAGTTCTAGAGCGCTTTAATAAGGTTTCTACCAAATTGCAATCGCCTGGTTTGGATATACAAGAAGGATACCATTTACTGTATTCTTTAAAACAATTTTTACAAGACATCAGAAAAAAATCTGAATCAGAAACCGAAAAATTGGAAGCAAATGCAAAAAACTGAGCGAAGATATTGAAAACGAATTTGCTGAATCCAGTAAACGCAAAAGAAAAATATTGCTGGCTAATAAGGAAACTGAGATGCCTATGTTTATTGGAAAAGTAAAATTTAGAGTTGAGATTATCAACAAGCTGTTGGATTTTTTAATAAACGACTTAGGCCGGGAACAGACGAGCGTTTATTTTACGTGCGTTAAAACGCACGTTAAAACGTACGTTTCAGCATTATTATACTTACAATATAACTAGTCACACAGCAGCGCGCGTCTGGTTTAACGTCCGTTTCAACGCAGACGACGTCCGTAACATGCTGAAACGTGTCAGCGTGCGTTGTAGCTTTCTATTTGCTTATACCATTTCGGTCACACACAGGTCTAGTGTTTATTCAACGGCCGTTTTGTCGTAATATAGCATATAATTTTTCGATTTCAGTGAGAAATAATATTAAATATGGTTGACCCTGAACTTGTAATAAGTGAAGTTGAAAAACGGGTAGTTTTGTGGGATCCTTCTTCTGAGGATTATAAAGATAAGAATAAAAAAGACAATGCGTGGAAAGAAGTTGCTTCATCTTTATTTGAAACTTTTGCCAGTAAAACAGATGCAGAACAGAAAATATTAGGTAAGTAGATTATCTCTCTATATATATATCATTTTGAAACACAATTGTGACCAAATAAACACCAAATTTGAATATAGGCCCTATAGTAAATATCGAGGTAGATATCAATTGATAGAGAGAGCTTTATTCTAGATTTTATTATACTGCCAAGGCAACTCTCCAGCTTCGCTAACAAAATAATTTGCAAGTGCATCTCGATAGCGATTAATAGATCTATTTACGGTGATTGTCTCATCATTAATAAAATCTTCTAATAAGCCAACAATAGTTAGAGTATCGTCAAAACTGTAACCGTCGCGTTTGCGTACAAAGTTGTGCAATACACAGCAACTCTTTACTATGTCAATAGCAAATTCTACATCTACATCAATTGCCCTGTGAAGAATGCGCCACTTATTGCTCAAAATTCCAAAGGTACATTCCACATAACGCCGAGCCCTTGATAACCTGTAGTTAAAAACTCTTTTTGGCACTGACAAATGTTTGCCAGAGTATGGCCGAAGAAGATTAGGTGATAATCCAAAAGCCTCATCTCCTACAAACGCAAACGGTAAAGGTATCGCAACACCTGGCACTTCATTTGGTTTAGGAAGCATTAATGTGTTATTTTCTATCCCTCTATATAAAGACGAATTTCTAAAAATCGTAGAATCAGAGTCTTTACCATAGGATCCAATATCAACGTAAATAAAATTATAATTTGAATCAGCTATAGCTAATAAAACGATGGAAAAGTAATGTTTGTAGTTGATATAAGAAGATCCACTTGCGATTGGCTTTATAATTCGGATGTGCTTTCCGTCTACAGCCCCCACGCAGTTGGGAAAAGTAGCTCGATTTCGGAAACCCTCCGCTGTATTATTCCAATCCAATTCGTCAGGAATAGGTATACATTTTCCTTTCATTACATCCCAAATTGTGCGACATACAGTTTTTACAATTTCGCCTGCTGTTGAACGTCCAATTCTGAAGTTATAGTGTAAATCCTTTAAACTACACCCACTGCCAAGATACCTGAAAATTTACAATAAATTGTTTGATTTATGTTTTTCAATCTGTTTATTGATGTTATTATTGTCTTACAGCACAAGATTTGGAAAAGAAATGGAGAAGCATAAGAGATAATTACGTCCGAAATCGAAGAAAAAATAATGAAGCGTGCAAATCGGGATCTGGCGCGAGTAAAAAAAAGAAGTACATTTATGAAGAACAACTACGTTTTTTAAAGAAGACTATGGAACTACGGACGACAAACACCAGCATTCCAGAAGATCCAACACTGGATAATTGTTCTGTCGATATTCAAAGTAATGGAAATAATAGCGGCCTTGAGAATGGTGAAGAAAGTGTAGTTGAAGTTACCCCAACAACTTCTACAAAACGTGCATCAGTAAACGCGAAAAGATGTACACGAAAAAGTAACTTCATTGAAGAAAAATTGGTCAGTTTTATGGAGGCACATCAACCAAGGCAAGATTTATTGATTGAAGATGAAGACCTATCATTTTTCAAATCTTTACTGCCCACAGTTCGAAAACTGAATGCGGACAAGAAATTTACATTTAGAATGCAGACTATGCAAATTTTGCAAAATTTGCAACAAGGTACATCTGCGACTATAGAGGCTAGACCAAATAATTTTATTTCGTTCCCTCCACAACAGTCTACTGCTTCGTATGCCAACACTAATACAAATTATCAACCTGAATCTAGACCGTCATCAACGGCTACATATTTTTCAAATTTTTCACCAAGCTACCATTCTACTGATGATTCACATTCGCGAGCCGAATATGACCGAGACAATCCTCAATATTCAAACTTAGACCTTCAATAAGTTTTTTTCTGTGTTCTTATTTTGTATAATCAATAAGAATAAATTTTATAATCAAAAATTTATTTGTACTTAAATACTTATTTGTATAATCAAAATAAATTTAATGTTTATGTAACAAATTGTATTGACTGTCTTACGTACCTTAAAGTAACAGCGAGCATTTCTTCTGGTGGAATTGAGCTTCTCATGTTGGTATCCTGCTTTATTATGTACTCTCTTATAGAATACAACAATTCATCGAAAGATTTTATAGACATCCGAAAATAGTTAAAAAATTTATCTTCATCTGCTTTAAGACGTGCATACAAGGTGTAGAAATGACCACGTAAATGTCTTTCAGAATTGATAGGGTGTACCCACCACTTTCTGTTGCTGCACTTCTTTTTATTTTTTAAGTATTTTACCACCAGATATGAAAATTCACACATTTGAACAGCGTTCATCATGAATCAAGACCGTCGAGTCGTGTGCGTTGGTAATTTCCTGTACATACAACGTACGTTAGAAATTACGCACGTTTACGCATTCGTGTGACATCCTTTTCGACGTCCGTCAGAAATTATGTGCGTGCGAGACGCACGTAAAATAAACGCTCGTCTGTTCCCGGCCTTACATCGCCGAAGTTCTGTCTATCAAGATATTACAGTTAAATTTAAATGTCTATATGATATAGGGGATATCTCAAAAGACGATATTGATGCGGAGAACTTTAAAAAGCTCCTGGCATATTACGACAATGATCTTGAAGAAGATCTCATTAGCGAAGCCTTGCAGTTCAAACAGTATTTAAAAATATCTAACCCTAAGACAAACACGAATTGCTCAACAATGTTAAACATAATCTATAGTAAGAAAATGATAGATGTATTTCCCAATTTATACACCGCCTTAAAGATATTTTTAACGTTACCCGTAACTAGTTGCGAAGCGGAGCGTTCGTTTTCAAAATTAACAATCATAAAAAATAAATATAGAACTGTTATGACAGAAAAAAGGTTGCAATTTTTGGGAATACTTTCAATTGAAAGTGATTTTACTGTTAACTTAAATTACGATGATGCAATAAGGGAATTTGCCAATATTAAAATTAGAAAAATGAGTTTGTTTTTGTAATTTTTGTTTGTTTCCTTTATGTTCATATTTTATATCCTTACTACCTAGTTATTTACTTTTATGATTTTTATCTGTTGTACCTTTAATACTTTAGTTAATACTGAAGTTACTTTTAAGCAATTTGATTACGAGCCATGCAATGTGTTTTGTCTCAACTAAATATATTTTTGCTATTTACTTAATATTTTTTATTTTGTGTCGTTTTGATTTTATTTTAATTTATCGATAAATTATTCTAAAATAAAAATATTTGTTTTATTTTGTATCTAAAAAAATGGGGGTAGGGGCCCCTTAAAGTTATGTAGCGTAGGGCCCCATAAATCGTAAATCCGCCACTGTATCTTGACCCTCTATTTTTTATCAACAGTTGATTTAGTATCTATCATCCAAGGAAAGAAATTGTATCCTCTAACTGAACTGTGTCCAGGGCATATATTCCTATGAGGGGCATTAATCCTCAACTCATGGGGCACAAATCCCATCAAGAGGGCGCTTATCCCACTTTGTGAAATTTTTCAATAATTTTTTTCAGTCGTTTTTCGACTTGACTAACCCGTTTACAATTATATAATTTTGTTGTGAACATCAATTCATTGCAAGCATAACACAATCCAGTGAGTAATATATTGAGTCAATATATTCAATGATTTAGTGGCATCAATTAAGGTAGGGCATATATCCCAAATTTACCCTACTAGTAAAGCCTTGCACCTCAGCTTGTCCGTATCTTGTAAAACGAATTAAACTAAATTTTTTGCTTGGTGTGGTGCTTTTTGGTTTGAGTAATAACGTAGTTAGTGATTGTAAATACTGTTTTGATTTTAATACCCATTTAGTTATTTTAAAATATAGCTTCTTGGTTCGTCTCTTTAAAATGAAGTATTTCGAAGTAGAAATAAAATTTATAATTTTTCAAGCAACTGATAGTTTCATTTTCCGATAGTGGTGAACAATTAAAGCCTGTTTCCCACTGCGTGCTACGTCGAGGTCAAGAACAACAGACCCTTGGAATTACTTAACCTCCATCTGTTGCTACCCTGGTAACTCTAGACGCTGCATTTTCAAGAGTTCGGTGGAGTAAACCATTCCAAAAATCTGGCGCCCGAGGAAATCTAGTAGATACTGAACCCGTGGGTGTCATAGTGACGTCCGTAATCATAGTAAAGAGAGAAAGTACGTCACAGACGTCGCATTCAAAATTATGATTGGGACAACCTATATATTTGTGCGTTTCTGTGTTCCTTCCGAAGACACAATTCCAACTAACTAGCACACTTGGGGTCTAAAGTGATTAATTCAAGAGCTACAGGTACCTACATAAAGGATTGTAAGTTAAAACATTCATAATTGAATCCCCTGAATCTCCGGCAATCTTACATTCGTACGTAATGATTAAGACAAACCAATATTGTCTTATTGGCACTTTTGTCATCATCATGGCAAACTTGATAATAGGCAGTCTTTTTTTATAAGATTTGCTATGCTACCTTTTAATCGATATTCAATGGGTAAACAAATTTGTGTGGAAAAATAGTATATTACATAACGTGTGCGGAAAGTGACATTTTTCACACGAGTAGGAAATATTGTAGCACGAGGCATGAGCCGAGTGCGACAATCACACGAGTGTGAAAAATCACTTTCGCACGAGTAATTACAGTATTTTTCCTATGATCACGTGATAATTTCACCAAATAATGTGTAATCAACATCTCACATATTAATACACAAAATGTTACAATTGAAGTCTACATAATTGATTTCAAAATTAACAATAACTATCAATAGTGACAAAAATTCAAGTAGTTTAACTATATAATATAGGTAGGTTATTACACTTATTAATTGGTTGGATAATTGTAGAAATTGAAAGTGAAATTATTATTGTTCATCATACTTCATACCTACTTATCATGAAAACCTTTCAAGATGATTACATTTTCCTACTATTATAACAGGGGATTTGGATGAGTTGGTACAACATCGGACTTCTGACGAAGAGTAGGCGGGTTCGATCCTCGACCGCACCTTAAATTTTTTTAATCAAGAAAATGACAAAAATTTCACCTTTCAAATAGATCGCTTCAAATTTGGATATTACATAGATATATCTAATTCAAATTATATATTTGATAGCTTGCCAGTGGTCAATCTTAATAGAAATTCATTTGACAGCTTTTTCATCCGTACACGTAAAGATAAGTTTTTTTTCTACTACCGTGCGCTTCAACCCACTTTCCCGCACGCATTTTAGCTTTGAAAGTGTCACTTTCCCGCACTAGTGCGGGAAAGTAAAATTATGCAAATTTTGACCTTATTAGATAGTTGTTTACTTCGGAAGTTATAACTATTCTTACACCAGGTGAATAAATAGTCCATCAAATAAAATCTACATGTTTTCTAGCTTTTTGTTGCATTTTTAATTTTCTGAAAATATAAAATAATGAAAATATTTTGATATAACCTTGTACATTCTTTAAAGTAGTGTCATAAAAAGCCTGTCAAACCACCCGGGCTTCATATAAGAAAAATATATCAAATGAAATTCTTTCATCTACAAATGACTTAAAATGGTTGTCGTCACCTTCATCGTCATCTTTATGTGACCTGCAAACGATGCCATCCTCATCAACGTCATTCACTCACCAGTTAACACCAAATAACTCCACTGGAGCGGCAATTTTAAGTAATTCACAGAATGCAACAAATTGTGTTTCTAATAATAATATTTATAATAATAATAATAGTTTTTGGTTAAAGTTTTGTATATGCATGTTAAAATAAAATGAATTTTGAAAAATGGGTTGATATACTTTTTTGTATATAAGGTCGTAGAAAAAATAATGTTCCTAACTCATGCGTAAAGTGTCTTTCCCGCCCTTGACCGCTTGCCCGAACTCCGCTTCGCGTCGTTCGGGTCTACTGCAGTCGCGTGCGGGAAAGTATCACTTTCCGCACTTGTTAGGAAAATAACTATTTTCCGTACGCGTATGAATAAATGCCACTTTCCATAGAACTAGATGTCACTTTCCTATGTGATCGTAGGAAAACACAATTTTATGTAATTTTACTCCATGATATACAGGTCGTTCCATTATTAACTTTCAAGTATTATTAAAAATTATAATATTGGTTTGTCTTGATCATTACGTGCGAATGTAAGATTGCCGAAAATTACAGGAGATTCAATTATGAATATTTTAACTTACAATCCTTCAAGTACCTACCTGTAGCTCTTGAATTAATCACTTAAGACCCCAAGTGTGCTAGTTAGGTGGAATTGTTTTATCGGAAGGAACACGGAGAGGCACAAATCTACAGGTTGTCCCATTAATAATTTTGAATGCGACGTCACGTGACCAAAAACAAATTACTTATTGGGTAACACAATAACAAAAAAAGATGCAACATTTGTTCTAATTTACACCCCCAAAATTATAATTATCTACTACTGCCCAATTCTGATATATTAATTGTCTTAATCGTCGTGGGACACCCTGTATATGGATTAATCTTTTTGTCGCATACGGAAGTAGGTGATACATTTTCCTTTGAACTGGCGGAAGACAAACCCGTAGATGAAAGAGTTACGCTATTCGCAGACGACCTGACAGAGAACTACATAGCTAAAGATTTCAAGTTTCCACCAGAGATTTGGGCAGCAAATACATCAGACACTTCACGCACTACAAACACATGTGAAAGTTTTCACTCGAAGTTTAGACAGTATTGCCCTATAAACCACCCATATGTATATGTTTTTGTAGAAGCTATTAAAGGTATGCCAACAGATACATATATAAAAATAAATAGTTGCAAATCAGGAGACATGCGATATAATCGGAAAAATATAGAAAGCAATATAAAATTCATTAATGAAAAAATTGTTCGATTCAAAAATAAAGATAGTTGAATAGATGAGGCTTTTACTTGATGTAGATCCATAGTAAGTTATGAAATCAAACAATTTTATTTTGTTAAATCTACATTGTAATTAAACATAAAGTGAGGCGTTTCGCTAACACAGTAGCTTTCTCATACCTCCATTCGTTAGAGAAAGATACTGTCTAAATACAATGTAGATTTAACAAAATAAAATTGTTTGATTTCATAACTTAATAAAGATAGTATTTCAATAATGATATCATATAAAATAATAGCGTGCAAGGGTCCCAAACATGAAACATTTATAACTATTTGAATATCAGATGATTCAGAGAATTTACCGCAAATAAACACCTTTTAAGCAGGTCAGTTTTCACCCTGACGGGAACTCGAGTGACAGCTTAACGTACCCTAATTATGACACAGGTAGAGTGGTTATCCTGACGGGAATTAGCCCAGTTCAATATTGATAAAGGATACAGAAGACAAAGGATTATCATAATGTCGGATAGTCAAGCAGCCATTAAGGCACTGAGCTCTTGTGTAATCAGTTCCAAAATGGTGTGGGAATGCCTAGACAAACTCAATGAACTAGGCGAGAACAACATAGTCACCTTACTATGGATACCAGCACACACTGGAATTGAAGGAAATGAAATAGCAGATGAACTAGCAAAGAGGGGGACTGAAATATCTTCCTGGGGGCCCGAACCCTTTTGCGGAATCAGCCCCAATGTAATATTGGAAAAAATAAGTAAAGCCGAGAAAAAGAGAAGATCTGACCATTGGAAAGATCTAGTAGGGCTTATACAATCAAAGACTCTTCTGGGTGACTACAACCTGTTGAGATCAAAAGAATGCATAAGTCAAAGTAAAACTGCGCTAAGAGTTTTAACAGGGATCCTAACGGGACATTGTCGCCTGAATGGGCACCTGAAAAAGCTCAAAATAGTGGTGTAAGAAGAATGCAGATTTTGTGGAATGGAAGAAGAAACCTCCATCCACATACTTTCCAACTGCACAGCACTTCAGAATCCTAGAGCACAGCACCTGGGAGATTACTGGATAGAAGAGGAACATTTTCCTAAGTTGAAGCCTGCAGACATCCTAAAATTCCTCCAGGAAATAGGACTAAAGGAACTACTAGTTTCCGAGACTCTTCTCAGAAACTGAGTAGAAGTAAGGGGGCACAATAGATCTTTTAGGTCTCAGTGAATGTCACCCCAAAAATCACATCACATCACATCCTGACGGGAATTCGCACTTTTTCACACTTTTTCTTTGTCATTTTCAATTTATTTTCACGTTACACGTGTTTACTAACAAACTACTTATACCATAGCTCTATAGTAAACTCGTTTATCCTTGTCTTCACTAAAAGTATAAAAGCTGCACACTATCTCTCAGTTTACGGCGCCTGTGCGCACAGCTGTAGAACTCTGCCCTTCTCTACATTAAGGAATAGTACGCGCAATTTCTCTCTATCTAATAATTTTGCACGCTCCCAATTTTCAACCTAAAATTTTCCACAACTACTCTCTATGAACAAATTTTCTGGAACCTTGTAAAATTAATATGTATGGAGCAATTGATAAAATGATTTCTAAATTTATATGGCGTTTCGAGAAACTTCACAACATTAACCACCTTTGCAAGATGTTCCGGTTAATTATTTTAAAACGTTCAATAAAATGGAGACAACCATCAATCAA
Organism: Galerucella calmariensis; assembly: GCA_910591675.1. NCBI lineage: Eukaryota > Metazoa > Arthropoda > Insecta > Coleoptera > Chrysomelidae > Galerucella > Galerucella calmariensis. The sequence continues at coordinate 26,613 of CAJUYG010000729.1, read as the reverse complement.
CTTTTAAATTTCAAGTTAATGCCTTAAGCAATGATGATTGTTCCGTGTCTAATAATTATTAATTAAAACACTTCCTTTAAATATAATAACCGTCCTTCTTATATTGCCCCACTCCCAATCATTCTTGAAATGTACCTCAATCTTTCGAAAAACAATAAATATGTAGAACTAGAGAAGTTTAAAAAACCTTGCTCAAGTCCACCTGTCTTCATTTCAAACCGATTTTACCTTTTTTATATTTGCTCAAAGCACTTGTTCCACAGCTTGTTTTTTAAAATTTAGAAAAAATTTCAATTCAGCCAAGTTGAGTAATCTTTTTATTTTGATCATTTAGATTTAGCGGAACTTCCTAGTACTCCTTTCTCCATGGTTTTCAGCAGCATTTTTTAGAAGTTTTCTTCGAATAAACAGACTGCAAAAGTTTTTCTATAAATAATTCGGATATTATTTAGATTCAAAGTTATCATTTCTGAAGTATCTTTAGGAAAAATACTCCTATTTAATAATCAATACACAAAAATTATCTTCAAAAAATCCACTGTGTGTGATTATTCGGACATTTAGATCTCCAGGTTATCTTGAGTTGTTGATTGTATCCAAATAAAGATGGGCGTCTGAACGTTGACCAGCCTACAAAATTCAATAATTTGAATTAAAATAGAAACCATTTTAGTATCAGCACATTCACATTCCAAACGCAATAAAAAATTAGACAAATCTACGGACCTGGCCAAATTTGTGTTAGGTGTTGCAATTATTTTTCACGCATTGATAAGCGAAATATTCAATATTACCGTGTGTTCTTTATATTTCCCAGTATATCTAGAGCTTACAGCTTTTAAACGAATAGAGACAGATACTTCACAATTATACAAATGGTTTCGACTAATTAGTTTTCTTCTCAATTTCGATTAACAAAAAAAGCAATATATCATTGTTCTTTTACTTCCATGCGCGCGATGAAAAAGAGCCATTTTTATCCAAACAGTCGGTATAAGGTTTTTAAAAATCAATGTACCTAGAATTAATCATTATGGGTGGTTGTCTGAAAAATGTTCCAAAGCTTGTCTGAGTCTGGTGAATTGATAAAGAATATATGTGAATCAATAACGGAGTAATTAATGTATTAATAAATGTCTACACCTGTAACCTATATAATTTCCATGTAAAAATTTTGTACTGTTTTTTATTCAACAACTTTCAATGAGTTTATCGTCATACATATAAGATGTCCCATCTACGACCGATTCTGGAACGTAAAGCAAAAATATAGAAAAAATTATTAATTTTCTTGGATCTTCAAATATTTTCAAACACTTTATATTAGCTTCACTTGTATGTTGTTACCAACTCCTTTTGACTGGGTTTTGAACCACTTCAAGCGAATTGATTCAATTCAAACTTATTTAGGTGAATGCTATCGTAATATTTGGATGGGACTCATGAATTAATCATGAAAGATTAATTTGATTGAAGTTGGATGAAATAATAATGCTGAATAAACAAGAGCACGAAAAATGGAGTAATATAATATTTTTCACAGGTGCTCTGGTCTTAGTAACCTATTTGATTTTTCAGTGTATTCATTATTATCAGCAATTTTTTATTTAATCAGTTTTTTAAATGTTTTCTATAGTTTGTAATTTTTTTGTAAGATGACACTTGATATCTGTTGTATTTTTGCAATGATTTTTTTTATATTAGATTATAGGTATACCGTGATATCTATTTTCTATCAAATATTCAAACTATAATAAACAATATAGTGTAACCAGATTTCGAATATTGTATGAATTTTATAAACCATGTTTCGATTGAATGTTGCAAATGTATACAAAGGTGTACACATTTCCTTTCATGTCAAACTTCTATGTAAATAAAGGTAACTATTGAATTTAAAACATAAAAGTAGACCGAGATTTAAATAAAAAAAGTAAAGTTTCTGGATGCTGTAATATTAATTTTGCAGAAAATAAACAATAATAAAACAACTACGTTTTATTATCACAATCTTGTAAGAACACGAGGTTATAATTTATTGGTTCCAACATAAATTCAAAGTTGTTTGTTTTGGGCGGGTTTCTTTACATAATTTTGAGCGGGTATAAACTAATGTTCCAGACTCTAATAAACAGCTAGCGACTGTATACATTTAAAGCATTATCAGGGCTCTGGGAAAAACCATATGATTAGGATTGCGGGACAGGTTAGAAAGTACACACTTCCGGATAAGCCTTACATTACGTTATGTCAAGCATAGGAAAAGGTATACAAAACCAGACAAGTTCACTACTTGGCAGCGAGAGATAAATGCAAATAGTAAACAGTTCTGAGGTCCAGAAAGAAAATATACAATACAAATCATGTAATCTAGGTGTTCTCTTAGATTCGTAACAGTTAAATAAATAGAATGAAGATTGGAAAACAGAATCAAGTTAGCTTCGTAGAGTAATTGGGCAACATTGCGGATGCCGGTAAATATAGTGGTTTTTATTTGTAGCGATTAGGACGACACAGTTAATCCAAAACAAGCTGAGTTTCTCTGTAAAAAAAGATTTATTGTGTTTTATGACACATGGTTTACATAAATCAATTGAAGTAACAAAAACTAACTAATTACCCAACCTGTAAGAGAAGAAACGACATTTAATGTTATTAATTACAATGTCGATCCTAAAACACAATTATTATAACTTATTCTTCCGTTTATAAAAATTAATTGGAAAAAGTACTTAGACATTGATGCTTTTTCATGACAGCCAGATAATAATCGTTCACTATGAACCATAAATGAACCTATAAATGAACAATTTTGCCTCAATGACGCTTGATGTGCGGGAATATTTAAAGAAAAATCACATTTTTCTTTACATATTGTTAATAAAAAGGTGTTGACTTACGACTTTTCACAAATTCTACTTTCGCGATGAATTTATACGAAGAACTGTAACACATATTTACATTACACTTTCAATATACTATATTAGAAAAAGCATGGTAATCGATACTATCGACATCGATATTCAGGAGGGCGACCACTTCCTTCTAGTGCAATTTACTGGCTGCTACCCCGTTTGCTACACATTTTCAGAGAAGAGGGGGATAAGGGGTTTGTCGGTCTTGTGCACTAAGCCGAATAGACTCTTGTGGAAGCAGGTGCGTCTTCGTTTGAAAAGACTCTGTTAAAACTGTTGTTTAAACACTATTTAATAATTTTTCTTCTTATTAGTTGTGTAATTGATTATTTTCATTCATCTTTATATATATATATATATATATAGATACCATGATACCTAGGCTAACTAACGTAGCTTTTTTTACATCAGAGTATGTACACTATAGATGCAATTTTCTTTACGATTGTTAATTCTCTAACTACACTATTGATTCAAGAGAAACACGGTTTTCGACGATTTTTTGTTTTAAAAAATTCGTGGGTTGGACGGTAATTAGTGTAAGGACTTTTTTGATTAAAACTATTCTGAGGAATATAATACATAGCCGTTCGATTATGCTCTGAGGGCGACAATCTTACAAATCTCAGGATCTGAGGATCTATTAGTACCCGTCTTGCAGACAAACTTTTATATCATACCAATTTTATACCATTTTCAAGTTTAATTTGATTAATTCATTTATTCTACCTTCAATGTCTGTGTTTTTGTTGATAGGGAGATATATTTTCGAATATTCAATTTGTCAAATTCGAAAATCAAAAATGGAACAAAATTTGCAAGATTACTGACAAAATTGCAAAAATTTATGAAAAGGCAACGCAAAACCTGTCACCGAGAAAATCCAGAGACTGGTGCGACGAGGAATATGACCCATTTTTGGGGTGGGTGTTGAAAAATACTGTGGAAAACAGAAGAATATTTTTATGGTAAATAAGAATATAAATATTTTTTGTAATGTTCACAAATTATACGAGTATTTAAAGCTTAGGTCAATAGAGTACCAGCTAAAAAACCCAGTGTTTTATCTTGAGAAAATGTGAAAAAACATATTTCCACAATTTTAGTACTCGTACAAAGAAAGACAAACAATAGCCAATTGGCTTTTTTGGAAACTTATAATTTCAATTGTACATATAGTTTAGCAGACCTAATTTCTTCCTTTTGCTGTTTATCATAACATCAAGATGAGCAATTTTTACATTATTATAAAACGATGTGAATGATGGTCTACTGGTATAATAATAATTTTAAATTGGTATCAAATTACCGTCCATTTCAAGATATCTTTCTATTTTTCTACCGCTTTTGGACCAAGTGTAATTTCCGAACTATAATATCAAGTTATAGGTACTTAAAGTTTCATCCACAGAGAAATTCTTTAATGTAAATATGTATTCACAAAAATAGTATAAAGTGGAAGCTAAGCGGTTTTTTCACATCAAACATGCATTGAATGGCCTGGAGCACCTGTCTGCATTTTCATAGCTTACTTCGATACATCATCGTTTTCATATTTACAGTAATTACCTACTAAAACTCAGATTTTCAGCATTCCATAACTCAAAAACGGTACAACGTAGGGGTAACATAATATTATATATTTTTGAAATCAGGAAAAAAAGTTCAATCCAAAAATGTGAAAAAATACACGGTGTCCTATTTGAAAAAGAACTATTATTTCTTGTATCCCCTTAAATTTGCACGCTACTGAACTTTTGATAGAACATTGAGAAAATTCAGCTGTAACCAAACAACTTTCATATGAGACTGTAATAATGACGATGATAGGGGTGGGTAATTTATAATGAATAACCCTGTACAAACTGACTTTAATAATGTGGTTTATAATTAAAAGACAAATTTAATATTTTACTTTCAAATATTCAAGGTCTAAATCAATATAAAATTGACAAATTGATGTCTGATTATTGTGAGCTAGACTTAAAATGTCTATGCATTACAGAAGCTTGGTCATCACAAGATGATTCAACTAATTACCATATTCCAAATTATCAATTAATAACATTTTATGGTAGAACCAATTACCAACGGAGTGCAAAGTTTAATCTAAATATTGAGTGTCTTTTATTAAATCAATATTGTATTGACAAGGATATGGAGATATGTGGTTTAACGTGAAATTGTAGCAACATACAACCTTACATTAATCTGCGCTTACAGTATCAATTAACAACTCCAACTCCATCCAAATAGAAAACAATAAAAGCAAATTGTTAAGAAATTACTGTGACTAAGAATTAGGTTATATCCTTATTTTGATGTTGATGTCAATTTGGCTCAGGAATCTCAACACAACAATTCCAAAATGATGAAGCATGATCGTTCAATATCTATTTAAGATTAGACATACATATCAAGACTGTTTCCATTGGGAAATACATTCCCCTATAACCAAGAATACCCTTTAAAACAAGCAACTGAAAATAAGTAATGGAATAATTTCACAGGTGAATATTCACATGAAGTCGAGAAGAGTCCAAGTTTAAAGTTGTTTTCAACTGAAAATTGTTTTTACTATTTAGATGAATTTATTGGATGGAACAATGACACCTTATTTTTGCATTTTTTAAATTTTAACAATATTTTATCAGTCTCTTAATTTCATTCTGTCAACACCATAAGTATTTTTATACCATTTTTTGTCAAGATAATTTTCAGCTTAGTATTACTATTTATTGACTAACTGCACCTTATGTTTATATTATTTTTGTGACCTGTATTATGCCATACAAAAAGACCAATAATAAATCCATCTATATAATGAATACATACAGGGTGGTTTCAAATGACACTTACAACGTTTGCATGTAGATAGGTACCTCTCATAAAATTGGACAAAATTATATAAGGGTGGAGACGTCCAGAATATTTACTTTTCGAGATACGGAGTGTTAAAGTTATGAAAATTCAAATGTTTCGGTCTGATAACTTTGAAATGATTGAATAAATTTATTTGACATTTGGCAGGTAGTTTTTAAATGTAAAAGGGCGTATTTTGATGAAATATTTTTTCCCAATTCTTGATTCAGTTTCATTTAATTTTGTATTCCTCAATGGTTTTCACGTGAAAGCGCATAGCCTTTTCATATCAGAAAGTTTGTAGTTTTCAAGATATTTGTTTTCATGGAGTCTGCAAGATCACAAATGTTTTAATAATAATAATAATTTATTTGCTTTTAAGAACTTGCTTATAGCAATGAGTGGCTACATATATACAATTACATTAATATTGTGATATAATATAATTAGGCTGCTGACCTAGGAAGAAATTTAAAAAAATAATAAAAACTTATTCATTCAATATGAAGGATCTTAATTTGAGTGTATTCCAGATGTATTGGCTAATTACCATAGCATCCTCATTTGTAATATTTTGCAAAGCGTTAATTAAAGCATCTACATTCTGTAAACAAGAAATATTGCGCTTCATTACAGTATTTATGGGACACTCAAAAACAACATGTAGAAGAGTTTCCTTTTCTTGATTTTTACATATAGAGCAAACTAATTTCGGGTCAATATAATAAACGATACCGTTAAACGTAAATTTAATTTCATAATTATTAGCCATACGTAGTTGGGCCAGAGTGCGGGTGACTTGGATAGGTAACTTTTTTTGTAAATACGGACTTGGTGCCTCAGAAACATCAAAAACACTATATAAAGACATATGAGAATACCTAGACACAACAATAACATCCACCTTGTGCAAATGTGTGTGATATTCAGCCAAAACATATTTATTTAAAACAGAAAAATTGAATGATGAAAAGTTATTCCAGTAATCTAATACATTCAAATCAATGAAAAACTGTCTTATTTGCCTTGACCAGTTGTACTTGATATCGCACGAGTCAATTAGTTTTAATTGTTGGTTATAGGACAACTTTGGGTAACGATCATTTTCCATCTGAGACAGTTCATGCAGTCAGTTAAGTGAACATTTAAAAACCTTGTAAACCAATTTTACTCTTCCCGTTTCTACTCAAACAACAGCATCAGGTGTATTAAAAGGTATTAAAAGTATTCTTTTTGAAAAATATAGTTCTTTTTCAAGAATTTCAAGATATTTAAGTTTCCAAACAGAAACACAATTAAACATGGTACTAAGATCCAATGATTCAAACAGTTTAATTCTCGGGCACCAAGTATCGATTTTAGCCTTAGCCATTATGGGAAGAATAGCTGTGACAGCCTGTTTACTCATTTCACAAATAACTGTGGCCATTTCATTGAATAACCCACTGGAGGTAAATGTCACACCCAAGTAAACATACTTATTCGTCATAGACACTAATTCATTATTTAAAAAAAATTACATTTAGAGTGACGAAAACCTCCACAGCTAAACTGCATTATTTTAGTTTTCTTAAAATTGACAGTCAAGTTATTCAATGCAGTGTACTTTTGTAAGATATTCAATTTTTCCGCTACATCAATTTCGGAGTTTGCCAGGATAACCAAATCATCTGCATACAGCAAACACAATACATCGTTCTTATCGTCAATGTTCACACCCTCTTACTTAGCACAAACAGATATACATCAATTAATGAAATGTTAAAATCATTAAATTTTCTAAATGTATCACAGCTCATACGGGAGTCAAATTTGTTACCTACTAATTTATAAAATCGTAAATAATCAGGCTCCATCTTATTTTAATACATATTTGAATAAAAGATCTTCGAATATGAATTACAACTTAGGGACAAAAGATAATTACCAAATTGAAAGATTTAACTCTGTAATAATGGAGAAAACGTTATTTATAGAAGGCTTGAGGTTGTATAACAACCTACCACTGAGTGTCAAGACTTCTACTACTGTAAAACACTTCAGGTCAAGATTAAGGCAAATTTATTTTGTGAATTGATGCTTGTATCTTTTTATATTTTTGTAATTTGTAATCTGTTTGTTATGTTATATACCTCATTTAAAAACCAGGAGGAGTAATTTGAATTTAAGTTGGCAATTCTGTAGACCTCTGATTGGTCAGATTCCGCCCGGTTTCACACAAGACTTTTCAGCATTGACATCGGCTGATAATTTCCATTTTTGATAGCTCTGACTGGTAAATATACTTAATTTTGTCATAGCATCCGCTCTTGTTATTTTATTATACCGAGGTAGAGGAACAAAGTACAGTGCAGAAAATATTGGTGGAAATTGTGATAGGTGAATTAAAAATGCCCTTCGAAGAACAAAAAGTTATCTACATTGGATAAAATTTTGCAAGCTTTGAAACAAATTAAATTCAATTCTGTAATCCTTTGAAGAATTAAATGTATTGTACTTATTGTATTTTTACACATTTGGAGAGATATCGTCAAAAATCTATGGAGGTTATAAGCTATCGAAGATTTCAAACAATATAGAAAAGAATGGGTTTTGTTAGAAAATTGGTTTTTGAAGCCAAAAAAGGAAGATTACCATAAAGAGGGTATCTCAAAAGTATTTGAAAACTGGAAGTGAAAGTATAGTGAAAATTATAGAATATTTCTAGAAATTAACTTATTTACTTTCTTTTTATTGCATCCAGTTATTTGCTAGTTATAAACAGCCATATTGTGCCGTATTGTGTATGTTCTAATCTTTCAGTTTGAATTACAAATTTCAAACACGAAACAGGAAAATGTTTTACATGTGACAGAATACCCGTCTGTTTAATGCTTAGGTATAAAGAAGTATCTAAATAATACTTGACTATGTGTGGCTGATTTCTTCATCAATCAAGGCATATTTAATAGATTTGGAACACGACTGTTGACTACTTTTTCGGAACACACTCTTTAGTAACCAATCTGGTAACTTTTAGTGGTGTGGAGAAGGCTTTTCAAATTACTCCTCCTGGTTATTAAATTAACTATAGCTTATTATTAGCTATATAAAGTGTATTCTATTCTATCCTACCCTAAGCTCCATGATCATAAAAAAATTTTTCAAGATCGGCAATGAACAAGGCGAAAAGCAGAGAAAGTTTCTCCTTGCAAAATTCCTGTTGTTACCGGGCATGTTTCAGTTAAACCATTAGCACTTTTTATTTGCAGATTATCTTGCCTGTATGAAGCTATAATTACAAGTAATATTTTTGCAGATACACCCAAATTGAATAATTTTATCCATAGCAACGAATGAGTTATTGAATCAAATGCCCTTTCAAAATCTATAAATATTGCTAATATTTTTCTTGTTCTGTGTCTAATATGTATGTTAATAATAGAGCTCAAGGTGTGTATACATTGTCAATACAACCCCGTCCTGAACGGAAACCAGTCTGACATTCAGGCAAGATTCTGCAATCATCAACCCAAGCGGATAATCTATGAATAATTAAATTAGTGGAAATTTTGGCACAACAGTTGACGCAAGTCCTCTATAATTCTCAGGAGTTTCAACGGGGCCACCTTTATGTAGCATTGAAAGTAATATTTTTGACCATGACTTAGGTATTATACTAGAATCAAATATTATGTTGAACATTGAATTAAGATACAATACCCAGTTATTCGATAAATTTTCGAAATATTCGTATAAGATACCGTCAGATCCTGGAGCTTTATTATTTTTACACCTATTGAAAACAATATAAATTTCATTCATCGTAAATGGACAGTCCAAATATGGATGAAGGTCGTCTTGAAAATTAGTTATATGTATCTACCCACTTGTGGTGGGTACATAATAATATTTTCATAAAATTCTTCCCATATCTGTACCATCAAATTTTTATATAAATTGGAATTTTCGAAACTGTTTAACCGTTAACCAAAATTCTTTGGAGTCGCATACATTTGACAATCTAAAGAGAATTTGAGAATTATAGTCTTTTTTCTTAGTTTTGATTAAATTTGTATAAGCCAACTTGGCAGTTATATAAGAATGAATTTTTTAACGTCTCTTGTGATTTGTTGGCTGCTTAATTCTTTTGTTAATAAAATCACAAGTTTGTACAAGTATTTTCAACAATCTTATCTGAATATTTCAGATGCATTGCTGTTTCATAAATTAGTTCCCATTACATATTCTAACCATTGGTAGTTTGATTGTTATTGAAAAAAAGTACATGAAGAATATTTTTTTCAAATGCCAGTGGCATAAAAACTGGGAGGGGAAAGGTGACATATTCTTCCAGATGTACACCACTGGATCGAGAATTAAAAAATGTTTTTTCCATCAAAATATGCCCTTTTATATTTAAAAGCAACCTGCCAAATGTCAAATCAATTTGTTCAACCATTTTAGAGTTATCAAAAATTAAAACATTCAAATTTTCATAGCTTCAACACCCTGTATTTCGAAAAGTAAATAGGTTGGACCCCTTGATCCTTATATAATTTTGTTCAATTTCACGAGAAGTATGTACATGCAGATGTTGTATGTGTCATTTGAAAACACCCTGTATGTTCTGTATGAGCCGAGGGTTGCCTACTTCCGAAATAAGTTTGTAATAATTGATAGATAATACTCACTTTCTGAATTTATAATGAGCCAATTAATTTCCTTCCTGGTATTGTTCTACCATTCTATCATGATTTTTCAATAATTCATGAACATTCCCAAGCAGACATTTTCCATATTCAAGAAAGTTCAACTGCACTCACAAAATTTGAAATACCATATCTTCTATAATCACCAATACTTTATCAACGTGTTTAAAATGGCGACCACTACCTGAGTCATAGATATCTGCATTAATGATGCAAATTTGTTACTGAACACCTTGGCAGCTACCTACACTTTCATTTTTCTCATATATTTTTCATTAACATGCCCTTATTTAATTTTGTTCCAGCTTCATTGTCAATTTCATATGTAGCTACATCTTGCCAAGTACCAAAAATTATATTTTTTTTTAACCTGCAAGTTGGAATTTCTGAAACAGAAACAATTAAATTATAAGGTTTTTTTAGGACCATCAGAAAATAATTGACCCATTAAATGTAATCAAAATATGTGAATACAAGAATGCAAGATAAGCTATATACAGGGTGTTCAAAGTAATATGAAATATTGTTGTGGACAATTTGTCTTCAAATGTGTTTATAATTTTAACAGAAGCAATAAGCTTTTATCCTAAGCAATATTTCGGATTACTTTGGAAACACCCTGTTTAATAAAATGAAGAAACTTCTAATCATAATCTGCAAATTCAGCATTTTCCACTTCACCATAATCTAGAAAGCTATAAAATTATAAATTTTTTTTATCAACATCAATATATTCCTGTAATGCTACTTTATCAAAAAGCAAGGCACAGACTCTGTCCTCCTCTTTCCAGGAAGCCACATTTATATAAAATTTCCTAAATAGGGCCTCATTTATTCTTCAAAATCTATAGGAATCCTATTCAACAAGCCGAGTTTTTTATTGGACATGGCAAAAAGCCTGGAAAAGGGTTTACCTATAGTGCTTTCCATCCTCTTTTTGTGAAACTAAGCCCAGGACTTTCTTATCCAGAATGTAACAACGACCTTTAGCAGATTTGATTTGGTTTTATAAAGCAGAAACATGCTTTTCAAAACCTTCATCTGATAGGTGTTTAGTAGATAATTGTGATCTACATTCATTTGATAATCATTTTTTTTGTTCCAAATCTTTTACTTCTCAAGCACTTGCATTCTCCAAAATATTAAATGATTCTGAAATTTCAAAATATACAATTGTTAAATTGGATCTTCAATTCCAATTCAAGAATTGGAATGTTAAGGTCAGTTATTTCAAAATTAGTTTCATTTAAATAAACCACCCTTCACAACAGTTGAAAATGAAGTTGCTGCTAAGTAAAAACATCATGTTTTAATGTCCCAACTTTACCAAAAGATAATCTATCTTCAAGTTAAACCTTCAATTTCTTAAACTAAATAATACCTGAGTATATACTCACATTTCCTCTTTCTCACAAGGATTCTTCCAGTAGACTCGAGCTGGAATGAAATTCTTGAAATGAAAGGTACATTTTTAACTACATTTCTGTGGAATCTAATAAATTATCAGTGGATTCCCACATTTCAGACTCATTGTCTTCATATTTAAAATAATCATGGTCACATACATCTATAACAAAAACATATTTTTTTAAACATTAATTTCTTTTGACTTATATCTACAATCCATGGGGGAGGAGGGACGCTGGCTTGGAAATAAAGCCCCTTCAGCCACACACACAACAATCCATAAATTCTTAATATCACTATACACTTTACCTACTTATAACATATTTTTAAGGGTTGGACTATAGGGAAACAAGAATTTCTTAGTGATTTTGCGAAAAATCTATAGCACCTACTCACCTATTTTGAGGATTATCCGTCAAAAAATTTGCGGGTTATACACAATTTACAGAGAAAAATCCAAAAAAAGATTTTTTTCGCCACTTGAACCATCACTTTTGGACTAAATATTTCAAACAACCGTTTAAACGTATCTGTACAGGAAAGTTATAAGCAACATATTTTCTCGCTAATAATAGCAACATTTCAGTGACTTTCTTCAAAATATTGTTTAAATTACCAATTTTATAAATATATATTTGAGAGTATGCAAATTTGCATGAAAATTAAATCAAATGACAAATCATTGACAAATGACATAGAAGCTGCGTGAGCAGTGATGTCATAGTAGTGTGTTACGCCCGTCAATATAAAAATCTCTCCGTTTTTTGAAGTATAAATTTATTCCTCGTATTTTACTCTTGTTATTTTAAATGTAGAAGTGCATAGTTTCCAGATACATATCCTTATACAGGGTGTTCGAGATATTCGAAACATACTGAATGAGTATGTTCTAAGTACGGCCCTGTAATCACATTTTTAGTGGTCTGTACTCGTAAACATACAAACTCAATTGAATTTCTAGGATGCTTCTCTAGATGCATTGAATGGATTCCATTTCAAGCTAAAAAATAAAAAAAACCTCTCCGATACCATTGTTAACCCCCAAAACGTGCAAAAATTATAAGTTTGACGGTGAATTTTTGGTAGTAAAATTGTCTGCGGAAAAATAAAAAAGAAATAAGTAGATTCGATTTTTCATACCCTTTCCAATTATAAGGAGCAATTTTCAAAAAATCTATATACAGGGTGTTGTTTTTAGGAAAGACGAGTTTTGAAATTTTTTGTCAAGCCGGACCTGCATTATCTTTTTGGAGATGCTTTTGATGGAGTCTCCAGGTAATGGTTATTACGTGTACCAAATCTCAAAATAATATACAGGGTAACTCGGAAGTTACGAGGTTCGAAAGAAATATGATAAATTTATAAAACACCCTGTATCTCGGTTATAAAGTACAGCAGACACATTAAATATGGGTTTTTGGAACCACCAAAGTGATCCCCATCAACAGTTAAAGTTAGGCCCTTTCCCAATGAAACACCCTGTATGTAAAAAAAATCAAATATTTCTTCATCCCCTCCACTTGATTTCTGACTCAAATATAACTGATACCCCCTCACAAGACATTCAGCATCGGTGAAGGGGGAGGAAAAATCTCAGCTCACTTCGGAGTGAGTAAACCAAAAAGAACGCGCACGTCGCCGATGTGAGCTGAGAGAGTCAAAGAGAATACACCTCATTTAGGAAAACATATATCGCCCTTAGACAAAATATTTCTCTATGTATAGTTTGGCAAGTTTATCTGGAGCTACGCGGCGTCGGTAAGAGGCGAGGAAAAACATGGCGTATATCTGTCAAACGTACAAATGGCGTACGGTACCTATTTTACCAAGTAAAACTGAAATTACAAAGGTAACTGACAATAGAAACGCCACTGGATAAATCAATATCAGTCAATTGACGAAGTGAGAGGGAAGAACATACGCACGTGCTTGCCAATAAGAAGTCCGCTGGTCGATAAATATCAGCAATTATGTAATCGGAGGGTGTGGTCATTATGGTTTTCGTACAACGTTGCCAGAGCTTTAAGAAGCCCATAACAAATTTGGAAAAGTGTTTTCTTTTAATATTCATGAATTGGAAAATAATGTTAATAGAATAAATCCAAGGAAACAAGCACATTATAAAATTAACGTTCAATCATATTTTTAATATTGTTAATAATAAAAAGACCCATTTATAATTATCATCACTACATAATAAGTACTTCAACTTTTTCATAGTTAAACGTGGCAATGTCGAATGTTTTCGACTGCATTCCTTTCACGGTTTCAGATAAGCTTGCCAAAGTATATATCGCACTCTCTAAGGTACATTTACATTCGCGCGTGCTTAATCTCTTGCTTAATTGACATTCCACATAATGATCATTTACATTGGTTCTAAATTTTTTGGTTATGTTATTTGTCTTGTCGTAGTTTATCGTGAGCTGGATACCTATGAAAATAAAAATAATGGACGAGAATGAGATTAAAAGTTTTGCTCCCTAGCATATCGTAATAGCATTACATAAAAAACGGCCCAAAAATTGTGTGAGAAAAAAAATTCGCATAAAGAAGGTTTCGGGTACCTACGAGACATTTATTTAGCAATACTTAGCATACTATTAGCAATATGTGATGCAAAATATAATTTTGTCCACGACCACCTAATAATAAGTCAATATTTCACCTCCTAACTAAAGGTAACCCATATATCAACTGTCGTGAATTATGGTTCATAATACACTGTAGTGTATTATGGTTCATAATTCCCGACTAGATATGGGGGTAAAATATGAAACAAACTATTAAATCTGTGTATTTTGTTCAGGAAATTTGTTTCTGACATATATCGTATCTATAAAATATTGTAATTTTCAGTATTGATACTTTTCATAACGATATTTTCTAATATTAAGTATTTCAAAACAATATATTTATAACGGTACGTTGTATTGATACTTTCTACAGTATCGCCCATCGCTATATATGTCAAATTATTTGAAGTAGCTGCCACAACATTTTGAGGTTAGTAATATGCCAAATCGCTACTGACTTTTATTTATTAATAAATAAATTAAGTGTCGTGGACAAAGTATAGTATTCAACTCGAAATTTATGGCCATAATTCACTTGGGTGACTTGCGCCCCTCGCCTGCGGCCCGTGACGCAAACGTCACCCATCGTGAATTATGGCTATCATAAATTGCTCGTTTAATAATATAATATTATCTTTGTTGATATTGGGTCTTATTGAGCACAAAGTGATATAGTTGAAATAATACCCATAGACAAAATAAAAGAGACGGATTGAAGTATAGGCGGTATAAGACGCAACGTTTCTGCGCAACTGACTGGCGCATCGAGTCGCTTCGTTCGTGAGAACTACAAGACTTTTTACCTAAGGGAAATAGATTAAAATAGTTTAAAATACTATAAATTACATTTCCCTCCACTATTTATCATTCAATGTCGATAATAGTATATTATTAAACGAGCAATTTATGATAGCCATAATTCACGATGGGTGACGATTTGGCATATTACTAACCTCAAGATGTTATGGCAGCTACTTCAAATAATTTGACATATATAGAGATGGGCGATACTGTAGAAAGTATCAATACAACGTACCGTTATAAATATATTGTGTTGAAATACTTAATATTAGAAAATATCGTTATGAAAAGTATCAATACTAAAAATTTCAATATTTTATAGATACGATATATGTCAGAAACAAATTTCCTGAACAAAATACACAGATTTAATAGTTTATTCCATATTGTACCCCCATCTCTAGTCGTGAATTATGAACCATAATACACTACAGTGTATTATGAACCATAATTCACGACAGTTGATATATGGGTACCATATACCTTTAGTTAGGAGGTAAAATATTGACTTATTATTAGGTGGTCGTGGACAAATATTATAAAATATCCTAATATATCAATTTTTAAGTCATTAAAAATGAAAATATTGTTAGATTTCTCATTCTTAGATGTACTCACAACCCATGTCAAGCAGCTAATGCCGGGACGGATACACAGGAAGTAGGCCTCCTACCCTGCGCCCGCCCACTTTGGCGCGCATGCGTGAGCGGTTGAATGATTGTAAGAGCGCCAAATTTGAATATCTTAAACGAGATCTAACACGGCCAAACTGACATCATTCCGCTCTCGGAATGCACAAGTCTCAAAACCTGAAAAAGAAGCTGGGAGCAGACGAAGAATTGAAATCTTTTATCTTAACCAATATTTATAGGAAGTAGGATATGTAAATACAATCAAAGATAGTAAAGCTTCTCAGTAATTATAAAACACTTAATGTAAAGTATGTGCCTATTTTAGATTGATGGATTTTGCGAAGTCTGCGAAATTGCGGCAGGTTTGGCAACACTTCATTCGACTATTTCTTTGTTGATTTCTTAAATGACTGAAAGAATAACATTACTCAGACTGTTGTGGCTCCAACAGTTATTCACAACAATAATTCGACAGGTGGCACGATGGGCCGCTCGAAGTGAATTATTTGAATAGAGGATGACTCGATGGAAATATTGCAACAAGCACAATCTACTAACAATGATCTAACACGGCATAGATTAGACGAAACCCAGTGGGATTACACACAAAGCCCCTTGCTTTTTTATTTTTGATCATAATTATTACTATTTAAATTTTCTAAACTTTGTTCGGCCAATCTGAAAAATATTCGATTCCACTCTTAGCAGAAGTTCTCTCGTGCATTGCTATAACAAAGTATTGAATAAATAATTTGAAGCTTTTTGAGTTAAATTAGTACCAGCATCATGGATTGGCTCTTCTGAAGCACCGATTATACTTTTTTTTTTTTTTCCATTTTGGGAGCCGTTCAGATGCCGGGAGCACTGCAGCCTATTGGCTTATTGTACTCTGCTCCCATATTTAGTCCACCCATCCAGTTATCCCCGTACCTTCGAGTAGACGGTATAGGTCCATTGGATGTGTGCCATATACTTCAGGTGGCACATTGGCCTCTCCGAAGATTGCCCGTCTCCTCGAGTGCAGTGCCTCACAGTCAGACAAGATATGGGTCACGGTCTCGTTCTCCATGCCACATAGTCTGCAGCTGAGGTCCCCGTTATATAACCCCATTTTATGCAGGTGATCTTTTAACGGGGTATGACCTGTTAGATAACCTGCAATAATTCTTAGCTTATTCCTGCTGATATTCAGTAGTTCTTTGGCCCGCTTTGCACATGTGTCACCTATGAAGGTTTTGCTGTGTACCTGTTTCGGAGTGTTCCTCCAATGAAGTCTATGTTGGCTTTGTACCCATTTTTGTATTTGCGCTCGGACTACCTTTTTTGTGGTCCCAAGAGCTGGTTCTGGTCCAACATATGCTGTTGCTGAACCTCTTTTTGCGAGTTCATCAGCTTGTTCATTTCCAGAAATACCATTATGTCCCGGCACCCACACCAATCTTACTTTAATGTGGTCTGCCAGTTCATTTAGTTCTTTCTGACATTCTTCTACTAGTCTGGATGTTACCTTGCGGCTATTTAAAGCCGCAAGGGCTGCCTGGCTATCAGTTAGTATGTTTATCCTATGAGTGTCAGTCCTATATTTGTTAATTCTGACACATTCTAGGATGGCATAGATCTCTGCCTGAAATACAGAGGTATGTTTGCCTAGTGAGAAAGATCCTTTTGTGTTTCTCTTTTCACTGTACACTCCTGCTCCTGTTCCTTCCCCTGTCTGTGATCCGTCTGTGTACCAGGTCTCTCCTCTGGGAAGTTTCAGTCTGCTTGGGTCTTGCCAGTCTTTTCTGTGAGGTATTTCTACCTCATATTTAGGGCTTGGGAGAAGTTTAGTGGCCATATAGTCTGTTTTCATATCTAAAATGGCTTCACTTATGATATCTTTAACAGATGTGTGTCCTGATCTAACTATTTTGTTGCTCAGATTATCTTGCTGCCTAAATAGTCCCATCCTTGCTTCCCCCATTATCACGAGGTGTAGTGGAGGAAGGTCGAATAAGGCTTCTAGTGCTGCCGTTGGCGTGCTTCTCATGCATCCTGCAATGCTGAGACATGCAAGTCTTTGCACCTTGCCCAGTCTCATCATTGCATTCTTTTGTGTCGTCTTTGTCCACCAGACCAAAGACGCATATGTTATTATGGGTTTAACCACTACACTGTATATCCAGTGTATCATTCGCGGACACAACCCCCATGTTTTACCACAAGTTCGTCTTGCCATCATTAGTGTGGTTTCCGATCTTGCTGCAACTTTTTCCATTTGTTTGGACCATGTTAATCTCGAGTCAATAATCACCCCGAGATATTTAACATCCATAACCATTGGAATTTCCGTACCTTGAAGGTATAGTGGTCCCAAACCTGCCAAGTTCCTTCTCTTGGTGTAGGGTACTAAGTTTGATTTGGTGGGACTTATATTTAAACCCACCTCTGTCGTCCATTTTGTTACTATGTTCAGAGCCTGTTGCATGCGCTCTCTGACCGTAGTACTGAATTTGCCTTGTGATATGATGACTAGATCGTCCGCATATCCTAAGACAGTATGGTGTTCCTTTTTTGAGTCTCCTTATCAGTCCGTCCATTACAAGGTTCCATATTAGAGGAGACAGTACTCCTCCTTGTGGACATCCCCTTGAAACTCGGGCTGACAATGTTGTGCCCATCAAGGTTGAGAATATCGTTCGGTCTTTCAGCATGCAGTCTATCCATCTGCAGCTTGTTTCGTCAATTTGCTTTTGACGAATTGCCCTAGTGATTACTTTGTGGGAGGTGTTGTCAAATGCACCCTCTATATTAAGGAAGGCTGCTAATAATACTTCCTTATTTTCGAGAGCGTACTCTATTCCGTGTAGGTGATGGAGTGCTGTCTCTGTGGATACTCCTGGTCTGTATGCATATTGATCCAGGTCGATCGGTCTTTCTACCAACGATCCTCCTCTAATGTGCATGTCCACCAGTTTTTCCAATGTCTTCAGTACAAATGACATCAGACTTATGGGTCTCAGGGATTTCGCTTTATTGTCACCTGTTTTACCAGGTTTAGGAATAAAGACCACCCTAACATTTCTCCAGACCTTTGGTATGTACCCTAGTCCCATACTTGCTCTAAGGATCGTACACAGTCTGCTGAGTATAATGCCGTCTGCCTTTTGCAGCATAATTGGATAGATCCCGTCCGGTCCCGGTGATTTATATGGCTCAAATGAGTTAATTGCCCATTTTATTTTGCTTTGATTAACCACTTCCCTAGATACTTTCCAACTTTCCTCGTTACTCCGATTTGGAGTCCTCGAGACCATTTGTTGTTCTGTATCTAATGGTTCATCACTTATTTTGCATTCTGGAAAATGTACTTCGAGAAGTTCTATCAGAGTTTCCTTCCCGCTTTGTGTATATCTCCCATCTCTTGTCTCTAATGAGTTAATTGTCCTCTGAGGATCTTTGGAGAGTATCTTCTGGAGTCTAGCACATTCAGAAGTCTGTTCTACCTCTTCACAGTGTTTCCTCCATGAGTCTCTTTTAGCGATTCTCAGAGCCTTGTTGTATGACGTCAGAGTTTTCCTGTATACGGTCCACTCTCCGTCTTTACTTGCCCTATTGAAGAGCTTTCGTACTTCCGCCCTTGAAACTTCAAGGTCGTTATTCCACCAGGGCACATTCCTGTTGGTTCTCCTTGTAGTTTCGGGGCAGTTGCGATTGAAGGTAGACACGATAGCTTCTTGGAATTGTTCCGCAGCTAGGTCTAGATCCACGCTGTTTCTTACCGTCTCTCTCACCCTTTGGATTTCAAGGCCTAGGTCCGCCTGATAGGCCTCCCAGTCAGCTTTCCTTGGGTTCCGGTAAGTTTCAGTTTCAGTGCTAAAACCTGTTAATGTGTAGCTTATGTGTCTGTGGTCCGAACAACTCACCTCATCAGTCACATGCCATTTTTTAACAAAACTAGCTATAAAAGTAGTTGCAATTGTTATATCTAGAACCTCCTTTCTATTTATTGTCACAAAGGTAGGTTTGTTTCCCACATTTAATATGTCCAGATTATTTTCCATAATAAATTGTAGTAAAGACTCACCTCTTTGGTTGGTGTTTGTGCTTCCCCAGGTTGTGTGATGTGCATTCACATCTCCCCCAATGATCAGATGCGTTCCTTTGCCCCGACATCCTCTCACTAGTTCCTCCACTTCCCTGGATGGTGGTTGTTCAGAAGCATCTCCTGGTAGGTAGACCGATCCGAGAATAATCTCCCTCGGTCCCCCATCAGAGATGAATCTTACTTTGACCGTGGTCAGGTCTCTGAAACAGAAATGATTTAAAGGCAGTATCTTTATATTATTTCTTACTATTATACAGGTTCTAGGTACTTGGGAGGACCTATCGTAAATCAATTCCCCTCCTATCCCTGATAAACCCATAATTTTTCCCTTGTTGACCCAAGGTTCTTGTATGAGGGCTACATCGAATCCCCCCATTACTTTCGTAAGGACTGCAGATGCAGCCTTACTGTGCTGGAGGTTCGCTTGTATTATTCGTACCCCCGCCATCTGGTCCTCTTAAAACTCGGAAGACCACCCTTCCGAGGCCGTAGTATGCTCGGAAGCCCATCGTCTCCAGAGTCTTAAAAGAAGCCTCATCCATGGAGAAGGTCAGCGTTTGCCCCTTTCCATCGTCTTTTCTTCCTTTGAGGGTCCATTCCTCCGTTTTGAGGCTAGCATTTTGACTAGCCAGACGGTCCTTTAGAATGGACTCTTCCCTTATGGCACCTGGAACGTGCACGAGGACCAGGGGCCTTCTGGGGAGGTCTCCTGATCCAACAACTGTCAGATCAGCACCTTCCCAGAGCTCGCCCAGGCCTTCCACCGCGTTCCTGAGCCATTCCTTCGTGTATTCATTCCCACAGGTCATCCAGAGGACCCCTGAATGGAATGAAGTACGTTGGAATTGGAGTCGGTTTGCGCTTCCCCCAGGGGTGTCAAACACGGCCTCCTCCAAGCGGTTTTGAATCAGTCCTGCCTGTTCCTGATTCAGGGTGTTTTCTGGATGGCGTCTGTGGATCACCGCCATCCCGAGATTTGCTGTTGCATCCTTATAGGAGACAGTCTGCACTTTCGTGCTCCTGTTTATTTTTTTTGCAACATGCATATCAGGTGGAGTTGAGTTTTCAGATCGAGGTCTTTTACCTTTACCTGTCCCTTCTTTTCCACCTGTATTGGAGTGTCCCGACGTTGTCGGACCTGAGCTTGTCTTCATCAGGACTTTTCCTGACTTGGACATGCTATTTCCCGATTTTGTCGGTTCATGCTCCTTTTTCTTTCCAGCTTTGTTTGGGTCTTTTTCCACCCATGTGCCGGCTGCTTTTTTCTGTTCCCTGATGAGTTTCTTCCTCTGGGCACCAGATAGTTTTTTGGGCAAGGTCTTGTTGGTTGCCTTACCCTTTTCTAAGGAGTCCTTCCCTCCTTGTTCTTTTGCCTTTGGAGTACAGACTTTAGCTACTGTCTCCTGACAACTTGTGTCGTTACAGTCCATTCCTGTAACGTTTTGATTTTCTTTAGAGGAGTCCTTATCCTCCTCTGGTGTTTTACTGCTTTGGTCCATATTGTTCCCACGAGCAGCTAGGGAATGTAGGTCCGCCCAGTCAGAGCCCCGCATGACTGGGTAAGGCTATATACAACAGGGTGCGCCAGTTGCCCTGAGGTTAGTGGTCTAAAAACCGAATAACCCACGGCCATCCATCCCTTCAGCGACCACCCAACCTTAGGATTTGGGAGGTTTTTTATAGTGGTCCCCATCCACGCAGGTCAGGCAATTAAGCCAAACCCCCCGAACCACATAGCTCGGCATACCTCTCACTGGCCTTACCCTAGCGAGGGGGTCGTTGCTCTGCTATGTAGTTTTCGGTTTGTGTCACGAGCTTGTCAGCGATTGGTTATTCGGTCGGCAATGTTAGGCGTTTATAGCCCTCATCCTCATTCCTTATTTACCAATGGACCAGTTCTTTCATTTGCATGACGTCCCTGGCCTTCCCCTATCCGCAACCTGGGGACGCTTCCGATAGGTAGCTCAACCCATTACCCTCCTATGTCGCAGGGTAATGCACAAAAAGTTGACTCTTGGACAAGCCGCAGCGTGTCCTCGAAACTTAATGAGCACGGACCGATTATACTTATGAAGTTGTCAGAAAAAAAAATTGCTGTTTCTTCAGTGGCGAAGGTAGGTTGGAAGCGAGAAAGACACAATTTTGAGAAAGCCTCAACTGGGACAAATAGGTACTGTGTTAAGGTTTCCAGAAAGTTCAAAAGGATTTGGATTGGAGGTGATAAAACGTTGCTTTAAACAGATCTGACTGGTTCTATTTTACCGTTTAACACATAGCAAGCAATGTTCAATATGTTTCTAAACATAGCGAACCATATGGGGATATCTACGGCCTACATGGCACTGATCATCATGGGATATTAAAAATAAATGAAAAATAGATTTCAGAATAAATCTTTTATGGTAGAAAAGGTGAATATCCATAATTTTCTTAGCATTCGCTTAGTAATTCGAAATAAGCTGCTTTTTATGTAAGGATATCACAAAAGAGTGAGAATAAACTGAAAACGTCTCATTTCTATGGGTTCCATATTATTCTGGCATAAAATGAAACGAGGAAGTCGATTAATTAGCTGTAGACACATCTAATGAAGTACTCCCATAACCAAAAAAATTTCTTACACTGACCACATTAATACAATAAAAAAAAACATACATTTAATTCGTGGCAAGTAATATGGAATCATACGACATCCAGGCTAAAAGAGGTTAAGCCACAAGTTGAGTTATGTCTATCAATACCAGACAAACGTAGAGATCAAGTTGCCTTAAGCCGCTTGCGTATTGGTCACACACTCCAATATCTCCTCAAGGAAGAACCAGCACCAGAAAGTATAAACTGTCATACTTCTCTTACGGTGAAACACATCATCATTAGAGTGTTCTGAATTTCCTAGACATAGAAGACATAATAATTTAAGTGCGGTATTCAAGGATGTGTTCACCAAAGTATATATATATATATATAGTAAACTTTTTTCTTGGGGAATGCAACGATCTACTTCCTTCTATATATATATATATATATATAGTCTTGAACCCTTTTACCCTCAGGGTGTCGGGTTATCATTTTATTGTTGCTTCATGAACTTTTTCCATTCTTTTCTGTCTCTAGTCAGTGTCTTTGCTTCATTCCATTGCTTATTTCTTTCTTGTGTTCACCAAAGTGATTTATTCAAATATCTCAAAAACACTAATTTATAAAGCAAAATTTAATTATCTAAAAACCAAATATAACTCATACTACTTATGTCTCCTCCTGCTAATGACTCTCAGTAGTTGATGTGGGTATTTTTGTATTTAATAGAAAAAAGCTGAAAATAACCTGATAGAGCTTATAAAACTTGCTGCCAGGTAATAGACACGAGAGCCCGAAGTGCTCAAGCTATTGGCGACAAGCTTGAGAAGAGGCCCGGAGGATCACCATATAATATTTCTTTCATTAAACAGACCAGACTGCCAACGTACTTCGACCACAGCCAAAATCCAAATCGATTATCTCTTATCATCTTACATCAATTTATCACTCTGAACTGAACTTCATTTGCCGTCGATAATGAGTAAAAAACATGCATAGTTACACATTATTTATTTTATTTTCCGTTGAAAACACAAACCTGTATTATTATTAGAATGGGTAGATCGTATTTATCGAGGTATTTATATATCAAATGATACGACACTGGTTTATAATTTCAGATCTGTAAAACTGTAGCACTGATCAGAGCTTGCTGTGTGCCTGTGAAGGGATGTATTGTGTATTTATTTTTTGCATAGTACACAGCGATTCGCCGTTTTATAAATACAGTCAAACTATTAGATTAAGTATACTCAGTTTACCTACAATTAATCGACATCAAAATATTTCCTCAATATCTAACACAGTTGAATACAACGGCCACAATACACCTAGCAGCAATCAAAACAAACAATTGTCAAAAAAAATCAAAAAATGTGAACATTCAATATAAGCGTCTTCGTCACATTTACTGAAAAATATAGAGTTTCATAAAATTTCGAATAGACATTCAATAAAAACAATGCACATTGGACAATTCTTGCTGGAGTAATGTGAGTAGATTATTCCCACCACATTTAATATCTTTACCGGCTAGGACGTAATTATCAATCTCTGAAACCGAAAATGTCTATTGGCTTAAGGCTCGGTTTCGAGGGATGTCGAAAAATGATCAAATTTGTATTTTCGGCTGACGTTGCCACGTTCGTTGACGTTCTCACATAATGTTCGCATATACCTATCAACATTGTAATAAGTATGATTGTGTGGTGCTACCACACAAGATTAAGTTTCAATTTTACATCGGGAAGTTCTACAAAAGCATTTGTAACAAAATAGGAATTGTAAATAGAACTCTCGAACCGCTGTAACGGTGCAATATGCGGGATTATTTTACCTTTTAATTTTTCTTGTTAACCAGCGTCTCATTAATTATTTAACATGTTGAGCCAGTATCTATAGGACAATGTGTATGATAACCAGAGATTACAACAGGTAATGACTTCGAATGGTTATTGTATATCTAGATTTGAGCATTGAATAGGGCATGTCCACGTGACGTCACAAACTTATAGTCTGGTGGTAAAACAATAAACAAAGCGTTCAGAACACGTGGTACTTAATAGTGAGGTTATGCTGATTTATAATGATAGATCGTGTTTGATTTTAGTTGATTTTGCTTCAGTGTACTTTTAAAGTTATTTTAATTGTTGAGCTTGCATATTTAATAATATATAATATAGGTTAATAGTTGTTTGTTGTTGGATAATTTTTCATCATGTCAATTGTTTATTGTTTTACCACCCAAGTATTGTCAATGTCAACTGTCGTGGACATGCCCTATAAAAAATAATTTTTCTCCCTAAAATTTGTTCAGGTGTCCGGTTTCAATTACACCGACTCGAGAGTGTTTGTTTGGACGGCAAAAGCACTGTGATGTCTGTTTTTTTTACAGTTTCGGTAGAATGCTTTGTCGGCGTTATAGTTGTTGTTATTATGAGCCGGTGAAGTGTTAATTGTAAATTCGTCAGAAATGTAGGTTATTTATTATTATTTTTTTGTCGCAATAGAAACAATTTAGGTACTTGTTAAGAATTTTTCTTTTCATGTCCAACTACGATCATTTGTATTTTTTTTGCACTTTTTCAAAAGATTGTGTGATAATTAGTAACAAATTCAATCAAATAACTCATATCGTACCACAATGCTCGTAGGCATGGCCAATCACTAAGAATAACTGAAATACCCAAGTTTGAAATAATTGTACAGACCACAAAGACTCGAATTCAAACAATTCCACCATTCAACGAAAAAGAACTGTCCAATATACCAGAGCTCTCAGGATAAAGCTCTCCAAAATCAGTCATCATGCCCATTACACAAGACAACAATTTTTATCTCGAGTTTAATTCGATCTATAGCAGTTCGCCGCATCGCTTAGAAGATTACCTTAGTTCTGTTGATTGGGAAAAGATACATAAAAATCAAGTTTAACATTTTCCCACGTGTCTTGAGTGCACAGATTTTAATAGAAAATGATCAACTCTAATTACAGTTTTCCGGTCTTACACACTTACAGTTTGAAACCCAACAATTTTTTTGTAACCATACATTACTGTCATCCACATTCCACACGGTTTTGCAGATGTTCCAAAAGTGGTGCTCTTCTGCCATAATGTATTTTAATTCACTTACAGAAATATGTATTTGCATGTATGAACTACACATTTTCACACAGCACAGAAAGGTTAAGAAAGTGCACTTGTACCCCGCACCTGATGTTAGATTTCTCATTCTTAGATGTACTCACAACCCATGTCAAGCAGCTAATGCCGGGACGGATACACAGGAAGTAGATCTCCTACCCTGCGCCCGCCCACTTTGGCGCGCATGCGTGAGCGGTTGAATGATTGTAAGAGCGCCAAATTTGAATATCTTAAACGAGATCTAACATTTATTATTATTATTATTATCTATCGGTAAATACGGTGTCTACCATAGAGAAATGTGTCTACCAAAGCCGTTCTTTAATTTACCGATAGATTGTTGATAGAATCATCCCAGCGTTCTTAAATTCACCGATAGTTCTATCGAAGATCCATCAGTTCTACCGGGCTTGAGACTCGATAAATCTGGTTGGAAGGGGAATGCAAGTAGATATAGCTAAGCCGTTTCTAGGCCACTGCTTCAAAAATCTCCGCTTGGTGGCGCTGAGAGTGGCGCGGCAAATTTGAATGTAGTCATTTTTAGTATTTCAATGCAGGCCGCCATTTTTAGTCCTGTTGTAAAAGCGGCAGCCATTTTTAGTCCTGTTGTATATTTAAAAATCTGAAAAAAACTTCGGTGAGATTCGATCCCACAACCTTCGCGTCTATAGCGAGGCATTCAACACATGCTGCCATAAGCTCTCATGCATATTATTAGCGAAGAATGGTATGGCTGCTGCAATGTTAATCCGGGGGTCGGTGTGGAGGTAATCTACGTAATCGAGAGTATAGATATACCGGGGATGGTTGAAAGTAGCGCAATAATGCTGTCAAAAAGGCACTAACACCTAACTTCGTTACTATTGGTCCGATTTGAATGGAACAAACGGCATTATGTATGAAAAGTGATGTAATTTAT